>JANSTT010017730.1:0-15985 GCA_026745375.1 Platyura marginata | reverse complement strand
TAAATGTACGTACAATGACTTTGACTTTAACCGCTATGTGAACTTCAATTGACCTTTAAATTTTTCTATCTTTTCTATAAGACTCACCTATAACTCGTCCGACAAATTTAAAGTAAAACAAATGATTCGGATTTGCATGACTTGATGGATTGATCATGTATGTGACACGATCACCGGGCGAAACCGTAAAGAGAGCATACATTGGATTGAATATTTCTCGTGATATAATGACATACCATTCACGTAAAAGGCCACCAGCATCTTGACCTTCTTCGTCTGTTCAAAAATATACAATTTTTTTTTATGTTATATCGACTGAGACAAATGGAAAAGGAATAGGTGAATAGGGGTTAGGGGAATAAAGGATGAGGAATAGAGAAGAACACATTACCTTCAAATACAATGTAAAAGCGATTTTTCCATTCGTCCGGATTTCTTCGGTACAATTCTCTAAAGGAATCTTCAAAAACGGTCACACGATGAACGTGCACAGCTAATTCTTCACGTCGGATACCTTCATCCATACGTTCCAATTCCGTACGGAAATATCGACGTTTCACATCAAAATCAAGAATTCGTGTATGATCAACGAGAACAGCAAATGGTCCGTCCGATAAATGGGTGGTCGATTGACGCAGTATTTGATTGAGAACGGTCCGGTGTTTTTCGGCAAAGTTTAAAAATTTCTTTTGATCCGTTGTTAGAGTGAAGCCGACTGATGTTACAGCTGGACGACCGGCTAGTTTGCCTTGAGATGATTGATCCATTGGTGCTGTAGCATTTTCCATAATATGCGAAATGGACGTTTGATCATCTTCAGAGTTTTCATTGAATGTCATCGATGTGGGTATATCGAAGAGGGATATTGGTGAAACAGGTGCCAAATCATTGGTATTTGGATTTGCATTTCTTGTGATTGATGATGATGATGATGGTATTAGGACATTTTGAACATTACGTGATGTTGATGAGGTTGATTGTTCGGTGGACACGTCCATTGGTGTAATTTCATTAGATGACGATAATAATGATGATGATGCTGTTGTTGTTGTTGTTGTTGTAATTGTTCCAGATATTGTTGGTACTGCAGTTGTTGTAATTGATGTTGGTGCTGTGCCTGCTGCTGTTGTTCCGGCTGTTGTTGTTGGTGTTTGACCCGGTTCACGTATCGTTACCGTTAGTGTATTGGTTTTGATTGGTGTTGGCGGTGTTGCATGTACCAAGAAAAATGATTCAACAGCTGATTGCAGTACAAGTACCGCATGATGATCGGCTGTATGTTCCAATTCAATCAAACATTCACTGAGCGTATCCCACAATTGATTCAAATGTAATATTTCACTTAATGGTGAAATCTCATCGGGATGCAAAATGATTTTGCCAGCCTTTGTCGGATTATCTTTGCCTTTATCTTTGTCCGCATTCTTTTTCTCCTTTGCCATGGCTTCTTTGACCGCTTCCCGTATTTGTATAATTACTTTAAGGATGCGCAAGAAAAACGATTGACTGGATGTTTTCGAAATTAACGGTACCATTGACGGTAGCTGAAGGTCACTTGTTGTGGCTGGTAATTTTGTCGATGCCGTTATAACAACTGTCTCCTTGGTAAAACGATCCTGGAGTATGCCCTTCTTTGATTTTTTTGCCGCTGCCGAACTATTGAGCCCCATATATTGATGATCACCGTACCCATCAACTACTGACGGTTCATTTACCGGTCGCCCACCAATTTGATTGATGCCTTTCAGTTCGGTCATCAAATCCGATATTTGCGATTGAACCGTAGCTGCCAAATATCGGGCACCATCAATTAGAAGATTGATAATCATAAAACGTGTTTTGTTTGAGCATTGACTTAAGTTCAACAATAGTGATGTGGCATCTTCGAGACCTTCTTCTGAACATGATTTTGATGTTAATACTTCAACAGCCAATCGTAAATGTTCTTCAGATTCTGGTAAACAATTCAAATCAAATGTTGGCTGATCATGATGTTTAATGTTTGCGATTGGAGTTGGTGATGCTGTTATTGTTGTTGTTGATGCTGGCGTTGATGTGGTTGATAGTATTGATGTTGCACCAACCGGTAAATTGACGACAACCGGTACCATTGAATTCATGGGCAACATATTTGTCGTTGATGTTGTTGAAAATGTCATAGATGTTGGTGTCACAGCACTATTTGATGTTGATGCTGTAGTTGATGTTGCAGTGGTGCCAGTTGTTGCTGATGTCGCTGTTGTTGTTGTTATTGTATTGATCATAAAACGTACCGAACCAGTCGTTGTTGTGGCAGCGGTCTCCTTTGTATCGGGCAGACCAATCGATATGAAGGACAATAAACGCACCAATTTATCGGTTAAATTGCTTGTCTTCTTAATCAGACCATACGAAAGCATTGAAATTAATCGACCAAATGGTGAATCATCAAATGATGCTATTTCCTGTTCGGTAAATTCCTTTAGACGTCCCATATATTTATTGTTTAGGCCAATTTTTCTTTGTTGTGCATTCGTTTCGAGACGTATCAAAATATCCCAAAAATCAATTGATTTCTCCTGACCACCAGATAGTGTGGATGATGTAGATGATGTTGAGGCCGCCGCAGCCGTTGATGGACCAGCCTGATCTTCTGGTTTCGACAGTATTTGCGATGAGTTTGATCCTGATTTTCGGTCGGTGTCCGATTTCTTAATGGTTGTGGGCAAAAAATTCAATGGAAAACTTTTGGCCAATGATATCAGCAAATCCAATGCATGTCGACAGACAATGTGCGATGCTTGAGCATGTATGGAAATCTGATAGTTCCGACTATCATAATCACATTTATCACCTTGAATACGTTTTATAATAAAAACATTATTTCGTGTACCGAGCGCCGCATCCAAACGGATATTTAACCATTGCGGACGACTGGCAACTTGCGGTGCAGCCGCACCAACACTATGTACGGATGCTCCCGATTGCTGTGCATCATGCGTATCATTACATTTCTCAATGATCGACAACAATGAACGAATAATCCAATCTCTGGTCGCCACATGATAGCATAATATTCGGATGACCCGATGTAAACGGAGTGTATTGAATTTTGGTTCGTCGACAAACAGAAGAATTAACAGCGAAGCTAATGATTCGTGATCCAATAGTGGACGTCCTTGACGTTCTAATGCAGACATTAACGATGGACCATTATCGGCTGTCGATGTACTTGAATTCCAGTTGTTCCAACGCATGCGCTGTAGATTTTGTGTGGAAAATATTTGCTCGGGCAAACGACTACGGTATCGTAGAACCGATGAAAAACTCGGTGATGTGCCAATTTGATCGATTTGTTGTTGCATAATTCGACGATTTCGTGTTTCAAACTCCATTCGTAGACTACGTGCTTCGGCTACCAGTTCTGGTGGTAGAACGGATATTTGTGAATCTTCCATATCTGTTAAAATCTAAAGAGAGAAACATAAAAATATCTTTTTGGCCGAAATCATATCACTACTATTCTTTCATATTTGTTAAAATCTAAAGAGAGAAAAATATAAATATCTTTTAGGCCGAAATCATATCACTACTATTCTTTCATATTTGTTAAAATCTAAACAGAAAAAAATATAAATATTTTTTTGGCCGAAATCATATCACTACTATAGTTTCATATTTGTTAAAATCTAAACAGAGAAAAATATAAATATTTTTTTGGCCAAAATCATATCACTACTATTCTTTCATATTTGTTAAAATCTAAACAGAAAAAAATATAAATATTTTTTTGGCCAAAATCATATCACTACTATAGTTTCATATTTGTTAAAATCTAAAGAGAGAAAAATATAAATATCTTTTTGGCAGAAATCATATCACTACTATTCTTTCATATTTGTTAAAATCGAAACAGAGAAAAATATAAATATTTTTTTGGCCGAAATCATATCACAGAAAAAATATAAATATCTTTTTGTTATACTAAAGAAGAAAAAAACAAAATTTTTCCATTTTATTTGTACAAAAATTCTGAGTTCCGAAAATCTTTTGTTTAATTAACTTACCGCTTGTCGTAGGGATGGTTGCAAATTTTGGAAAAACGCAGCAGCATCTACGGGATCATTTGGATTTGCTGAAGCAGCTGCCTGTCGCTGTAGTTCCATTCGCTGTTGTGCCAACACTTCCTCTTGAATATTTGGCGGTAGAGCAGCCAAAAATTCGGGATTAACCTCGGCTATTGATGCATGTTCCATTTGTATGGCATGTTGTTGGGATCGCTGTCGCATTCTTTGTAATCTGTAAACACACACACAAACACAAAATAGTAGAGATATAGAACTACTAAAATCCGCCTTAAATTCCGATTGGCTTACCGCAAATGTTCGGTAATAACTTCTTCACGCATTTCTTCTGGAAGTGCTGCCAAAAAGGACGGATCAACACCATCGGGAATTTCGAAACCAGCAAATGCACTCATATTGTCTCTGGATGATGATGAACGTTCATCTCGATTCATTGGTTCTGTACTGGTTGATCTATCACATGTCATTGGAGGTTCTTTATCGTCTTCATCATCATCATCTTCATCATCATCATCCTCTTCTTCGTCTTCATCATCTTCATCATCATCATCGATTTCATCTTCTTCAACATCTTCACTTGGATCATTAATTTCTACATCAATTTCTTCATCAACATTTTCCTGTTGATTTGGATAATCAATCGATGGTAACACTTCCCCTTCCTCAATATCATCATCATCATCGTTATCATCGTTCTCATCGTTATCATCGTTATCATCGTTATCACCATCTTTTTCTTGTATCACCAATTTGGCATTACTATCATCGTCGCTAGGTTCAAAAACATCTGGCGCAATAACTGGCGCAGTATCAACTTCACCAAATCGTGACGCAAATTCCGAACATCTGACTAATGCCTCTTCAATGACTTCATTCAATGATTCGCATGACCCAACATTGCTGGTATTCGGTTGTGATTCATCATTAAATGTCAACGTTTGTTGGGTGAAATTTTCCGCTCCTGCATTTGTTGTAGTTCGATTGGGCCCCGATGAACTGGAATCTTGTAATTCGATGCCAAGTACCGAATCTGTTGTGGAACTATTTTCGACAAATGTTTTCAATTCATTTATCATTGTATTCATTGTATCCTCGTCCATTGAACCAGCCTCCGAACTGATACAGATATCATCATCTTCATTGTTATCGTTACTCTCCTCTGATACCGATGTGCTTGTTGACATTGCATCATTTTGTTCAATTGGTGATGTTGACATTGTGATTGAACCATTTTCGGACATACGTCCCGGTGACAAATTATTACCATCCGTTCGGCTATCACTATTGAAATCGTCCATAATTTGTCGTGCCTGATGACTATTTGAACGACACTGGCTATTTTCATTTGATAGAAACGGAGCACTTGGCCGAGAAAATATTGACGGCGGCAAACTGTCATTTGATAGATTCTCATCTTCATCATCTTGATTACTTTCACCATCTTCGATTTGACTGTTATTTGCCGGATCATATACAGATTCGGTGTCACCATCATCGGCATCTGTTTCCACTTCACCCGAATTCGATTCATTTTGTCCAATTTGTCCGACCGTTGCCGATTCATCATTCAAATCCAAATGCTCTTCGACCACATTTGAAAATGAACTACTGTCCTCCTCCTGCTGTTGTATATTCAAGATATTTGTTTTGACTTTGTCATTTTCGTCTTTTTCGCTCTTTTTACGTTTACTACGACCTTTGGCCATTTCCAGAGCCCGCTGAGACTCTAAATCCGGTATTAGTGCATCACAAATCGACAAACATACATCGGATTGTGATTCAAGTCCAAGAACTTTAGCCTCTTCAATCCACCAATGCAACGGCGATGGTGTATTGTTAAGGGCCGCTGCCAGACCACGCCCGAATAAATATCCAGCCTGATCGACCAAATCAATGGTGCCGCTCTCTTCATTATTAGAAAAAATACCAAAACCATTGTCCATGACAACGACGCGTGTTGCATCACGAAACGTTCCACCAGAACCGGGACCACCGTTTCCATTACCATTTACACCAGTACCGTTACCGTTGCCACCACCATTCGGACCTCCATTTGCATTAATAATATTGACATTTTGTGTTGCCGGTCCTAATAGACGTTGCAAAATCACTGGCGGATTAGTGTTGCGGGAATTCAGATTCAAATATTGATAACGTCGCTGACGTGTCATTGATCGTTGTGATCGGGCCGATGTAATTTGATGTGAATGATGTGATGACGATGACTGTGATGGACCAGCACGTGCGGTCAATTGTAATTGATGTCCACTAATTGATGCGTTTGGTGAGCCTGGTGCTGCACCGCCACTACTACCAGAACTGCCTTCACCATTTGCCGATGAACCTTCGACAACATGTCCATGAATTTCAGCCGTTTCGAATAAATTTGGAAAATTGGAATGCAACAAAAAACGCCCAGAACTTTCAGATGTATCTGCCATTAGATTATTAGAACCACCCGCACCACTAACATCAACGGTGCCACTTGGAACACCACCACCACCACCACTACCACCACCAACACCACCGCCACCATTGCTAACGCTCGGTCGACCAGATGTTGAATTGTCACCAGCTGCTGCTACAGCAGCACCACCGCTATTACCTATATTCGCATCATTTGAGCCTGTATATTGAAACATTAAAAAATCCTCACTATCGCGATCCAATTCCGGTATGCTTGGTGATAAATGGCGGCCATACACATGATCGTACATCTCAATGAATTGTCGGGTTTCTTCGTCTACATCAAGTTCACTACGATCTTCTCCTTCGTCCTCATTTTCTTCTGTTTGGAAAAACAATACAAATATTAACATATTAACATTATTATTAGTAATAGTAGCGGTAGTAGCAGTAATAACGGTAGTATTAGTATTTATTTATTTTATAATATGTATTATTATTCAATTGCTCTCTCTTTCTCTCTCTCTCTCTTACCTTCATCATCCATTTCACGATCATCATTTTCGGAACCATTTGAATCCGAATCACCAGATTCACTAGTCGTATCCAATGGTTCATTACCTTGATCACCATAATTACGTTCGGTATTGTCAGCTATTTCCATATTGGCAGCATCCGTTTCGGGGATATCTCGTTCGGTATCACGATTCGATGAACTTGGACGACGTTCGATTAATCGCATTAATCGTTCCATTGCCTATAAAAAAGAAGAATTCTCAATGTCAATATAAAAAAAAATAAAGAATTAAAAAAAAAACAAAAAATTAAAATAATAAAAAAAAAAAAAAACCTGAAGTCGTGCCTGAATTGATTCATAATGAGTTTGAATGTCATGCTCAACACCGTCCGAACCATCATTGTTATAAACGTCCATTGACTATAGATTTGTTTGTATTGTTTGGTCAATATATTTCTGAATAAAGAAAATAATAAAAATCGCTTACCTGAATTCTTGCTTCCAAATTCTCAACAATATTTCGGACATCCCGTTCCGTTCGTACGGCATCGTCCATACTTTGAACGGCCTGCACAATCTCCCTATCCAACATATCCTGTACATTTGTATCGTCCATATTAACATCACCACTGCCACTACCACCTGTACCGTCTGATTCACCAACTCCCCCTCCTTCTCCTCCAGCTCCATCTACTTCTCCTTCTGCACCTCCACTAACACCAACTTCGGCCCCACTGCTGCCGCCGCCACCACCACCACCACTACTACTAGTAGTACTAGCACTACCACCTGATTGATGTCGATGTCCAGACAATGTCTTCTTTTTTGACATATAACTTGGCAATCCCGGTTGATTACTCATACGCAACAATATTTCCAATGATTTAAGGACCGCATTGATGGTCGTCACACTTTGTGGACTGGATAAATCTAAGCTCTGGGTGATTTTGGCCAAATCCGAAATTAATCCTTTTCGTACAATTATAAAGAATATATCATTGCGACGTGGATGATATGGATGGATTTTCAATAGGGCCGCATTTTCTGGTGGACACTCTAACATTGTCGGTATCAAACCGGTTAGTATTTGTAGATGTTGATGTTTTTCGGTAATTTCTGGCCATGCCAATGTACGATAAATGGCACATTTAACTTCCGTCACCAATGTATATTGGGACAATGGTGATTCGGTAGCTGATGCTAGAGCAACGATTAGTATACGGGCCGCTACCGTACATTCACGATCGGGATTTGTATCTTTTGGCGGCAGAAGATTGTCCAAGATGAATGCGAGTGCCGGTTGAGATTCTTTAATCATTGTATTTTTATCAGGTATATAGACATAATCGGAGATGATGGCGCCAACTGGTTGAAATGAACGTACAGCTTCAGCGAGCGCCTTAAGTATTGTTGATTTTGGTAGGAGCGGCTTATCGTTGTCCGCCTTCGTGCATGTTATGTTCCACAAACATTTACCATCTTTACTGTCATGACTTGTATTTGGTAAATTCTGTTGACTGTCCTCCTCATCGGCCAATGGTCGACGATGTTGAAAATGTGAATCACTATTGTCGCTAGTTTGATTTAATTGCATGTGATGATGGGGCGGATGATGATGATGCAGCTGACGTGGATCTTTATTGGTTGCTGTCGATTGGGTAGCATTTGCATCATAGACCGGTGGCACAATAAGTGCCTGCAGTAAATCATGTATGACCTGTATCGATATTGAATTGTCAATTTTTTCCGGGAATTTACGATTGGTCGGTTTTATCGATTTCATAATAAGCCGATGATCCTCACTGAATACGCCCCGACGCAATGCACTAACGTCAATGCGTAACATTGATTGGGCAACTTGTTGGAATATTTTCGGATCTCTGGACACAGCCGAACTCATACGGCGCAACATAAATACCAATTCACGATAACCGGGCGGTATTGTCGATAGGGTACGAACGGCAATTACAATTTCCATTGCAAATGCTAATGTTCGTGGATCTTCCAGTGTGTGACGTATCAGTAAATTGGCTAACGTTGAAAAACCAATGTAGCCACATGTTTGTTTCATTTCCAATAGTAATTTGACACCACCCTCACGGGCAAATACTTCAGCATTCTCATATTTGGTAGTCATACGGACACAAAATCTCATCAGAGCATGAAGTGTATCACGATCCATTAGGATTTTCGGTGACATTAATCGAACGCACGTTGTTACAATAGCGGCTGTATCATAATCTTCTAAACCGGTTACGTGCACTTCCCATTCTTGGGGCGTTTTATCTTTGTCACTTTGCAAAAAATCATAATCCGCCTGAAATGTATCGATAATCTTTTTGTCCATGTGCAACAGAACGGCCGTATCACCTTCGGGTACCTCAATTTCATCGGTTCCATTAAAGACAAACAGCTGTTTGCAATTATCTGGTTTTTTATATGTAGCCTTAAGACCCAATATAACCGGACGATGATTACCGGTTTCCTCATTTACCTGTGACATGCAATTGAAATTGATTGTATAACGATGTCTGCCGACCGATACACGAACAGATGATTCGCCCGACCAATATGCATCATTAATCGCTTTATTATTGGCCACCGAATAGGCATTCCATTTGCCACTAGCCACATCATACCATTTCCATATGCGTGTCGTGACGCCATGCATGTGAACCTTTCGTTGCGTAAAAACGGCAACTTTCTCAAACAAATCGATCAATAAAATCATTTGGGCAAGCCATTTTGGTGAACCGCCACATTTCCCCTCCTTCAATGTCAGCATTTGTTCGATATCGGTGAGTAGCGCTAACAGTTCCGGAATCAATTTCATATCTCGCAATACAACAACGGCCGGTGTCCTCAAATCGGGATATTGTCCTTCCAAAAATAAACTATAAATATGCAAGCGAGCATTAAATTTCGATGCAACATCACCGTAGAAAAGTGTATCAATTGGAATTGTATCGACATCCTGACCGGCGACATCCAATATTTCTTTCAATTCTTTACAGCAAACCATTAATGTGTCAATGATGCCCGTTAGCATATTGATGCGCCATTTTTCATTATTTCGCCGAAACAGAATGGCCAACAATTCGGTACCCTTGACAACCGATTCGGATATTTCATCGATCAGATAGATACATGTCTGAACGGCATCGTTACTGTAACGCGTTAGCATTTTCTCGCACAATGGCGGATCATCGGGCAATCGAACAATATCCTTGGCCAAGCCACGTCGCTTCTTTTTATTGGTATAGACACGAGGATGTCCAGTTCGGATGCTCTCATGGATTTCATCATCGTCTGAATCGAAATTTGGCAATTCTGTTGTTAACGTAGCGGATGTCGTTTCGGTTGTTTGATTGGCATGCAACAGTAGATATTCGGTAGCCTGTTCCACCGATGCTGTATAGTAAAGTGCTTCACAACAATCATCATGCGTAAATCCCATATCCATTAATTGTTGAAGATATTCCATGTTGACAACACGTGTCGGTGATGAGGATGCACCACCAGTACCAACAACAACACCACCAATATTAATACCACTACCGCTAGCACCACCACCACTACCACTACTACCATCATTACGTCTCGATGTTGATGTACTTGGTTGATTGGATGTGGTGGCCGAATGTTCCATGTTAACATTTTTACCCATCGACAAAGCAAATTCTGCTACTTTTTGCTGATGGCGTTCCTGAATTGTTTTTTCCCCTTTAAAAATGTGCTTCATAATGGTCAGCATTGATTCGGTCATTCGTGAACCATACGTTTTCATTGGTTTTAGACACCATATTTGGTGGACAGCATGAAATGCCTTACGATGAACATTAATCAAATAGGCGGTAATATCAAATTCGGTATTATGGCGACCGGACTTTAGGACAATTAAATGTGGTGATTCCAGTACGGCTTTTGGATTGACCATTTTCTCTAATAGCATTAACCAGGCGTCTAAAAATTCACCAATTCCATCGGGAAAATTGTCTTTATTCGCTTTATTTTCGGGATCATCGTAGCCGGATGTCATCGCATATGTGAACATGTCGAAAAATGCCTTTAGACCACCTTCCTCCACAAATTTATGCAACATCAAATGGTACGCATAGCGTTTCTCGTCGAAAAGCATTGGGCTGGTAAAGCCAATGGAACATATTAAAAACGTCTGTTTTAACTTTGGTATCGGGGACACAGGCAACAGGTCATGGGACAGTCCATCAACCAGAATATAGCTGAGGACACGGGCAATATCTTTTGATGCACAATTCATATAGCTGGCGACTATATTTTGTGGACGCCGTTGTCGTATCGGTGATCCAACGCATAATTTCACTAACAAACCAAATAGTTCAGCCAATGCTCGACCCAATCGTGATGAAGCGCCCAACAGTGATTTGATATATTTCAGTTGGGTTGGTGTGGCATTATTGCGACGTTTCACCTTTGTCGATTCATCGGTGGCCATTAATGGTCTCAGTTCCTTATCGATGTCCATGCTATTATCAAATAACATTTCAATTTCACCGCTAATGCTAGTTCCGCCACTAGCGCTCGAACGCAACGAATCCGTTGAACGGGATTCATTTGGATCACATGGTAGTTTGTCCATATCTTCTTTGCCAAAATCACAGCCGGCCGGTATTATGTCATCGGTGCAAAGAGCCAATAAAAGGGTACTCTCCCACACCAATGCCGTATATAATTGAACCAATTTGTACAATAAATTTTGTCCGAACTTATTGTCTTGTCCCCATTTTTGTATCGATAGATTTCGAATTTCAATTTGTCCAGTTCGGCATACATGAACGAACATTACAACGTAACCGTGAACAGCGCTCATACAGTGCAACAATGGTGTATGAGAGGCATTCGAGAAGGCTTCATCAATACTTGGACAATTGGCTAATTCTTGGAGTAGAACGCTGCCACGTGATTTGTTCCAATGACTTTGGAGTGGTTTCAGATCGTCAATGATGAAGGTCAATTGTTCAAGGCCAATTTGCAGTACTTGGGGTTCATGTGCTAAATTCTGTATGGTAAAGGTTATGGTAATTTTTTGTATATAAAATTATGTTCGGCCACAAGTCATAAATTGTCTTGTGTTCGGGGATAGTTCAAGCGAGGGGCGGGTAGATGGGGGCGGGTAAATGGGGTGGGTAGATGGGGGCGGTTTATGAGTAGGCAATGAATCAATAAAAATAAATCTTCTGTCCTTCTTCACAATAGGAGTTCCAGTTAGCAGTTAGGAAGAATAAAAGGGAAAAAAGCTCATTCCCCAAATAAGTAAAATAAAGAAAAAAAAATCAACAAATTTCAAAAAAAAAAAAAAATATTTTGTTTATTTTTATTAATTTTTGTGAAAAAATGTTTGCAGGAAAATGGAAAGGAAGGTTCTGTTGGTATAAAGAGGGACCATCTTCACATAATCTACTCACCAATATTGATTTGCATACAGCTGCGACTGCCTGTGCCGACGCAGTAATTGGACAATCAACGGGTAAATTGGGCAACGATAATATTTGCAGAAGCGCCTTCAGTCCGCCCTGTGCCACAAATTCGCGACAATGATCGTCCGTGGAATTGTTACTGAGAACGGCATCGATGAATTTCATAACATTCAATATGTAATCGATCAATGGAATTGGTGTCCGTTCATTGATTTTATGACTATTTGTTGACTCCTCACTGCTGGTATTCACTTCACGTTGATTATGATGCGATGACGTGGATGCCTCCTCTTCATCGTCATCTTCTTCGTCACTGCTACCCGCATCGTTGCCAACATTTGTTGCACTTGTTGTTCGGATACTGGTTGACGGTGATGTTTCATGTTTGTTTTGGGCACGCCAACAAATATAATTGGGATCAATGCCCAAATCAATTAGATCCCTTAGCAAACGAATAATCGCTCGGGTTGCATCATTTTTTAATCGAGGCTGATGACGCATCAGTTCATCCATAGCATTGCCCAAATTCGATGCGGTATCGCCCATCGGATCAGAACTTCGACGCCGACGCATTGCCGTCAAATAAATGGGCGACAGTAGCACTTTGAAAAGTTTATCGAATGGATTGTATTTGGTAAATGCGGCTAAACCACGTGCATTTAGGCACAGGGCACCAAAAACGTTTGGTAGTGATCCGAGTACTTCCCGGGTAGCCGGCACATCTTTTTTGAGTAATGCCTGCAGAACGACATCGGTGAGTCCGTTGTCCTGGAGTGAGAATAGTAAACTGGGCTCTTGAAATACGTAAACGGTTACAACATCGGTTGCAAGTAAAAATAATGATGGACCATAGTATTCGGCGTTGCTGATAATGTGGCGTAGTGACGATGGCAGCGTACCTTCCATAACGCGACGAATACTTTCGGAAAATGCCGAATCTTGAATGGCTTTTTTGAGAAAATTCAACATCGACTTAAGAAGGGCGGCCCGTTGCGGCAAACATAATCGTGTTGTTTTTGTTGTTAAATGACTATCCATACCGCATCGAATATTATTGCAGCTCAACGTTATTGCATCGCCTGGATAGGCATCTTTTTCTTCAGACATTGATGTATCATCGGACATTGTATCATCATCGTAGTTTGATTCCGTTGGACGATCATTGATCGGCTCAATTTCGAATGGTTGCTCTTTCCGACACAAATTTACTTCAATATCCAAACGACCAATAAAACCATTTAGGCCACCATGATTTTGGAACGATTGCATCTCAATATTTGTTATTAAATCGATGACACGTACGGCACGTGTCACAAATGTTATATGCTCCAATTCGCTGCCAGGCCAATTGATTACTCTCAGTAAACTTTCCATCATACCACATGATACTAGAGCTTCGCCGCCTGAATCATAGCTGGCCAAATGATAGAGAAAACTGAACAATGCGGTGGCCAACGGTAATGGAAAGAGGCCAGCAGCTTTTTCGTCTGTATCTGGATTGGTTAAATGTTGGATGCATGTACGAACCAATGTTGGCAGAAAACCATGGTACGATGATGCACCAGTAACATCGATAATCATATTTAATCGAGAACCGGGTTTCCTACTCGGATAGTAGAAATTAAAATTACACATTCAACGCCATTAACATAAACGGACTCGGACATTTTCCGTGGATCACAATTTATTAATATGAATTCATAATAATTATTATTAACAATTCACACATTCCATTTCAAACTAATTTAATATAAATTGAGGAAAATCAACAACAAGAACAAATTTAATTCTTTACTGAATAGATTCGGAACCGGATCCGAGATAAATTGAATGAAAACTATGGAATGTAACACACATTTTGTAATCCAAATATCCAAGACGAAAAAAAAAAAACAAACAAACCAATAACCAAATTTTAAAACGATGCTTACTTTGGAAAATGTGGATTTCTATCTAAGTGAATTATTGAGGTTAATGTTCGGAGAGCGGCCGCTCGTATTTCTACT
This sequence comes from Platyura marginata, assembly GCA_026745375.1. Classification (NCBI taxonomy): domain Eukaryota; kingdom Metazoa; phylum Arthropoda; class Insecta; order Diptera; family Keroplatidae; genus Platyura; species Platyura marginata. The sequence continues at coordinate 1,536 of JANSTT010017730.1, read as the reverse complement.
AAATTCGGTTCTTTAAGCTCAAGCAATTCCACCAATTCCTCCAAAAATCCCGGATACAATAGATTGTGTATATTGTCCAATAATGCATTCGAATAAACGAGCACGGACAATGCCTGTAATCGAGCTAGGACAAACTGAAGACGCACCAAATACTTGTGAAATGATAACGTTAACCGGATTCGTGTGAAAATCAACATCTGCAAGTTGGAAAAATGAGAAACACAGATTTTCGAGCGATTGAAAATTATTTTTTTCTGATTCTAATTCCAAAAATACATACTTTTTGATCTTCATCTAATGTGACATGAATGCCACAGCACATTAAATAGGCAATTTCAGCTGGTCCTTTGATGTTTTTATATTTGAGCGGTAATTGTGGATCGATACATTGTAGGACACCTTCACTGTCATAGTATTCATAGTAAAATGTTGAAGCAGATCCGGGAATTTGAAAATTACTTTGACAGCAGTTGGCCAATCCGTAGCCATGTTCTTTGCCGCCCCAGCTCTTTAGACAAAAAAAAAAAAATGAATCTCAATAATTTTTGGTAAAAGGAGAGCTGATTACCTCTGCTATGTACGTTAATCGGGACAAAAGAGCTGTTCTTTTGGCGCTATTAATTCGTGGAATAAAATTACTACGTTTAGAGAACATGTACAACAAATTTAGTACACCCAAAACAATTTCCATATTCGAAGATGACAATAAGGTGGTCAGATGTTCAATAGAATTGTAGAGATGACGCGAAAATGAATGTTCAATTAGTAATGTGGTGAAATTCAACACTAAAAGTAGTAATTTAATTCGTTCACTGTTGTATCGTACGTCACATGCCAAACGCCATTCAATGCCATCTTGCTTTTTGGTTGCATCCTCTAGAATTGCATCGAACATATCGAGAACGTCGATCCAATGGTATAGTTCACTTTTGCCAAATGTCCAGGAATCAATTTTGGATAGTTCAATAAGTAATTCATGTCGGGCACATGAACGTAATTTATCGATTAGTTGTTGACATTCTAAGGGCACTTCAGAGGTGCCCTTTTTCAGTCGAGTCGTGTCGACCTTCATTGTTCCAATAGGAGTTGTGTCTGGTCAGTTTCTAATATAAATTAAAAAAAAAAAAAAACATTTTACATCATCATAACTTTTGAGGAGCGGTGCCTAATATAAAAGAATAATAAATAAAGTTGGAGTATGGGGCTACCCTATCAAATATCGATTGATTGTTTTAATTAATTTATTGATCTTGCGCACATTATTGATATTGCGACTCCAAATTTATGATGCTGAGTTCCCCCACCCCCGCCAGACAGACAGACACACACACACACACACACATACACCACTACACAAAGAACTCGCCCTTAAATTTACGTAAATATTTACAAAGAAAATGTCAACTCCAGAACATTCCATCGTGTATAATATATTTTTGACATTGATTGGTGCCCCACAGCCTTTTCCATACATCAACCATTCTAGTTATAAATTTAAATTAATAATTACGCACACAAATCAATTACCAACCAACT
>JANSTT010017728.1:0-59646 GCA_026745375.1 Platyura marginata | reverse complement strand
ATTTCGATATTATCGACAGTCATGCTACGAAACTTTCATTTTGTCTCGTTCTCGTTCTCGTCACGACTCTCATGCTAAGGCCCCACTGGTTCAGATTAGGTATTGAGCTTTCTCTTTGACCGAAATCTGTTATTGGACTCTCGAAGGCTACTATCACACATTTGAGCTCGGAAGTACCTGGCTCCTATTTAACGATATGGAATGGGATTGACAACTGTTGGAAAACTAATCAATTCCTGGAGGATCTTCGAAGATAATTTCCAAACTCTCACTGAATTTAAATAGGGATGACTGCACAAATCTCTTGTCTATGTAAGTACAGGACGCTTGGAAGAATTTTTTTCTAAAATAGGAATTGTCTCCTACGTGGTCAATGATATTAATTACATTATTGAAAAAATCAAAAGATTTATCTCTAGGGATGGGGTCTGTTTGAAGGGGACGATGAGTCATTTGAGTCTCAGTGGGGCTACATATTTTGACCTAGGGACTTTAGGATACTTTAACGTTCGCTCTTCCTTATCACCATTAGAGTTTTTAATATATTCTGATATTTTTAAACTTATTTACCCATATATAATTGTTAAGCTGAAAAATGGATTAAAATGGAAAACAAAAAGCTATAGCCAACAGCTTAGGAATGAAGTCTAATGTCATGTTAAAAATGAATTCTTTAATGAACGCACCCAATATATGGAAGAGATTTGTTTACGACTTTTTTAAAATGAGGATGCCTAAGCTAATAAAAAATTGATGTCCATTAAATCCGATCAAAAATTTAAACTTCAATTGAACAGACATAATAATATATCAACGTACTAAATATAATTTTAAAGTTCGATGTGAATTAGTTAATTTGTTTTAAAATAATTGTTTCAAATTGTATATAACTAATCAGTATCTACATATATACCTATGTATGTATATTGCAAATATTTATTGAAATTTACACTGAATTCGTGTCTATGATAGGATATCGACACATTTATAAATATTCAAATATTCATTATACAACTCAAATTTGCACAGAGCTTGGTAACAGCCCATTAAATTCTATCTACAAATATACAATAGGTCTATGCCGTTTTGTATAGATTGATGAGTTTGTCAATTTCAAAATCAAATTATAATTTGTCGGAACCAAAACAATGGATTCTGATGCTATTTTCGCTGAGTACGCATGAATTGGGGCTGTTTTTTTTTATACTATATTCCTGTTCCCATGTATATATAGAGTTAAAATCGAAAAATATTTCTTTTTAAATTTAAACAGATTTTACGTCTCCTAAACGACGTGATCTGTGATTTAACTTTTCCAATCCCTTTGGCAATTGTGATTCGGTAACGATCTGTTTGCAAATGCTAATGTTTCTTTTTATTTATATACAGAAAAAAACCCCTTTTTAAAGGATAAAAATGATTCGTTTATAAATAACATCAATGAAAATTCAGATTTATTCAATGTGGAACCCTTGCAAAAACGAGAATTTTTTTTTGTATTGGGGGGTGAATTATGCGTTTCAGAAGAATATGGGGATAACAAAACACCAAAGTTTCTGTATCAAGAGTGCGGAACAAAAACAAAACAAAAAAAAATTAATTTGCCAGGCAAAATAAAATGAGCGCAGAATGTTAATCAAAAATTCCTGGAAAATGGAGGATTAACAGATTAGGCATTGCTAATTACAAATTATCATTATATTATACTAGAATATGTTTACAAATAAATTTTCTGTTTTAATTCATGCGTATTGTACAACATGTACTTGTACATACAATGTACGTATGTATGTAGGTACATATTTTAAAGGTTTAACATATTAGTAGATTAATTTAATTGAAACTTTGAGCAACCGCATCGATTTAGTATTTAGTATTATACAATTTAATTTATATTAAAAATAGATATTAAAAAAAATGTTAATGACAAATTACATACCTAGATAGCTTCGACATGAATCTAGAATAAAAAATGACTTTAAATTCCAACAAATAATTTAATTCTAATTAACAAAAGAAGCGGGAAAATTTTAAATAATTTTTAACGAAAATTTATAAGAAAAAATGTAAAAATCAACGATGACAATTTCTTAATGGTTTTTAGGAACGAAAATATGATTTTAAGAAATATTATCTAGATTTCTTTAAACTTAAACGATAAACAAGCAGCATAGTGTGTTGCAATTGAAGTTGAATTTTTCTTTAACATCATTAATGTTGGTTGTTACGCAAGAAAACATAAACTAAAACAGATTATTACATTTCCACTTCAGGTTCATTGATTTATTCGTAAACATATTATTTAATTCTTAATTGTAGATCTAATATTAGTCTATTGCAGTGATGGTGAACCTATGACACGAGTGTCAGAGGTGAGACGCATTGTTTATGAACGTTCTTTGTTTTCGAAATCTATATACAGTTCTTTTTCATAAAGTAAATGTTGACATACAAACTTAAGAGTATTTAAAGAAATTGTTTGGAGAATAAAAAAGACTGTCACTACGACCAGGAAATTTTGAGTGCCTGGAACCGAATACCAAATACTTTCCGCCGTGAAAAATGGCTTTATTCATAATTTTCTCCTCTACATATTTTTGTGAGACCTTATGTTCGACTTTAAATTATATTAAAACCACTAAAAGAGACCGACTCATAGTTAATTAGGGATATTTCAATATGTGACACAATACAATGTTTAAGCTAGATTTTTAGCCATCACTGGTCTACTGTATACCTCCAATTATTGAAGGGTATAGCTACTGGTGGTGGTAGCTGGAACTGAACCATCCACTCACAGATGAAACACAAAACCGTTAAATAAATAAATTTTCATGAAAAACCGAGACCGGAATTCGAACTATAATATCAGCCGCCTCATTATAGAGTCTTAACAATTGATCTATCTAAATTGAATTAGCCACAAAAATGAGTTTTACCATAAAATCGGTTTAATTTAGTAATAATAAAAATCTTTTGTAATGTATGTACTTGATTGATTTTTACTGATCGAACGTTTTATTACCGAAATAATGCAAAAATAAGAGTAGAATTGGAAAATTACCAATTTTCTTTAAAATTAATTGAAAATAATATTTTATCAGTAGGTATATACATAGCTAAATCAAGAGTGATTTTTCAACATTTTTCAGCTAACTAGATTATTTATCATAGTTAGCCAACTACTGATCTCATTGTTGATTCACCTGATAATTATAATGAAACCTAAAATTCATTATGAAACCTAAAATATTTGAACTTTCGACTAAATCTGAATAGTTTTCTCCGATTAAAAAAACTTAATTATATAAAGCAAAACTAAATCAAAAGCTTTTCAATTTGATTAAGTACTTTAACTATTTCAAATACATTTTTGTGACGAAAGTTTCGTTGTAATTTAATTTTAGTTTGCGTAATTTTAGTTTTAGAGATTATGGCGGTTTAAAATAAGGAACATAATTAGTCTCATAATTATTCCAGAAAACTATCATTAATTTATCTACGACCTATTATATAATATTTAATCCCCTTTTTGTAATTTTATTAAGTAATTGATGATGATTTTAGGGTTTTATGTCCAATTATTTCCCATAATACAATAAATATACCATTGCACACTCTCTCTCTCTATCTCTGTATCTCTTTAAATATAAATCTTTTATATCTTAAACCAAAACAATATCTTACAAAAGGCAGTAACAAATCCCTTGTAACTTATTATTCAAATATTCCATATGCATACGAAGTATACATACAGTCTTAAGTAAAGTAATTGAATTTTGTACGTATAAATGTCTATGAGATAAGTTATTAGGGTGAGTTTTGCAAGAAAAACATATGTATAAAATGAGAGTGTGGATAAAATTCATAATTCAAAAGTTAACAGAATCATTTTTAGTATAGAAAGTTTTGGTTTTGATTACATATTTTGTGCATATAATGTTGGAATATGTATTTGTAATTACGAAATATTATGTAATTGAAATTTAAATTAAATTGTTCTAAACAATTGTTTTATTCTTTTATTTGGGGACTGATATATAGGTGAGTCTTTAGCGATGGTCTCTAGAAAAATAGTTGATAGGGGACGACCGATATAATGGCACAAAAAACCGTATTGAGTGGGCGGGTTCTTCTCCACAAATGAAACCTCAAGGTAAACTTTAATGTGGCTATAATTCTTCATTGCAGGTTAAGATGTAGATTTCAATTTACCGAGAGATACTATTCCAAAATGATTTTATTCACTATTGATTATTATCCTTAAAAAAGATATCTGTTTTTTTGCAGTTCTTGAAAAGTATCTCACACATGCAATTCAATCCCTTTCGCAGACAGAATATAACATTTAGTTTAATTAGAAAATTAATGAATGAATGAATTACAAGCGGTTACCAATTGTCAAAAAAAGCTCTAAAAAAAAAAACTTCCTCTTCTGGACATTCTCAGACTTCTTATAGGCTTTGATGTGTCTGGTAAAACTGTGGCCTGCGTACCCCGTAAGAATAGGTTTTCACAACGTTAGAGTAAATAAAGTGAACTGCCGTTTTATTTGATATTTTAAAGGAGGAATTTCGGTCTGTCAACAACACAATTTTTAATTTAGGTACCAAATTTGATTTATTTTATAAAAATAGGTGGTGAAAAGTTTTCAGTTCACCATGTAAATACTTTTAGCTTTCAGGTGCAAGAAAATAATCTCAAGTATTAAATTAAAGCTAAAATATTTAAATTATCGCGATAAATGAAAAGTCTAAACTAAACTAAATATAAACAATGAGCTCCCTATACTCAATAAGGGAAAACGGGTAATGTCAACATAAATAAACGGCATGATTTCAGTCATCTGTACCCCCTCTTAAAATAATTTATGGAATTTTTTTAGTACAAATTATTTGGTTCTATTAATATTTGGACAATTACGTGTCCTAGCAAAATATTGAAGAAATTAGATTGTTATGGGAGTGACATGACTCTGTTATACTCATAAATTTTAGCCAGTAGCATAATTTTGTATATGTATAGGTGTTTATGCAATTATAATATAGTTAATTTGTAACAACGCCAACATTAACTTATTTTTCAGCAAATAAACTTTTAAGCGTTGAACAATTTGCTATAGCTTTGTTAACATTGTTTACAGATCCATTTGTTTTGAATAAAGATATTTGATAAACGGACCGTGTAAAACTCTAATTGCGACGACAAATTACAAATTGAATTTCATTTAGGACATTGTTCGATTTTATATGTACATATGTAGGTATAGTATGTATATATATTTATATACATATATACCAATGGCGCGTATCACCAAATAATATGTTCAAATTGGACATTTTTTTTTTTTTGTACCAAAAATACTGTATTTTGTCATGCAGAAAAAACAGCAAATATGAAAATTGTATTTTTTTTTTATTTTTGGTTTTTTTCTCTGTAGGTATGTAGTATATACTTTTTGGTTATGTAGATTAGGCAACGAGAAAAAAAAACCAACAAATGAATAGAAATTGAATGTTTTTTGTGTACTAACAGGCAAAATCGAAGCATAATAATATTGTTTGGGGATGAATATACAATCAGGAGAACACCTTAGGGAAATTTAGAAATTTTTTCTTGTGAAAAATTATCCCATCATCATATACATAAATATCTATGCATGTAAGATGTAAGTATAGGTATTGTAGTGCGATCACTCAATACCAAACCTCTTAAACCATAACTTGAGAGGAGAATGCTATTAGTATTCACCACTGTAGAGCTTTAATTTCTTTCCAAAATATTTATTTTTATTACGAATTCATGCACACTAGTTGTAATTACTGGGATTCGTCTTACTTGCCTCAGGTTGTCGTATCACTTTCAAAGGGTTTTGTATAGAGGGGTCACTCCATATTGTATTCGTATTATAGATATATATAATATCCTGTTTGTGACGAGGAGAAAAATTCATCAAATTCAAATAGCCACGAAAACGAAATTAATCGTGATAAATACATAATTTGGCAATTTAAAAATTATACGAAGTGAATACGAGAGAGTTAGAGAGTGAATGGGATAAAAAACGTTTCGTTGGTTTAGCATATTTACTATGTATGAAAGTTGTTTCTTCAAAATATTTCAAGTGGAGAGCACTTTTCTGCTGAAAAAATGTTTGTAAATTCCAACCAATCAATAGTTCATAGTTTCTTTATAATTTAATAAGAACGATTATTAGATTAATCAAATATTTATATTCGTAACTGATAGAATTACAATAAAAATACGATCTGCCATTTTGATTTTTTTTCACAAAATGTACGCAATATTCAATTAAAGTTGGAAAAAAAAAATTCTTTTAATTTTCTTTATTTCAAATGAAAAAAGAAAAACGTCACAATATTATATTGAAAGCTTTTCTACCATCTTAAGCTTAATGTCTAAATTAACCTTGTCATTGTAATGCTAAACACTCTTCGAAACAATATTTTTATCATTATTCTTCAAAATGACTCCTCAGACTATAATTAAACGAAATGAGAATGTCTTCCAGTAATGCTCGTAAAAAAGTTTCCCCAAAAGTCATCAACACTTTTTACCCGTCCTATTATTATATACATATATCCCTCTGTCTACCATTTACTTATTGCAACGTTAAATATATATAATACGAGTGAGTATAAATAGAAAAGACCTATTTTGAAACTAATTTCTAAATCAACTTTTTTATATTTACTTACATTTTCCCCAACACACTAGTCGAATCCTTAAAATGTAATCAGTAACTAAAAGATGGCTACAAACTTTCCAAAACCACCCTTATTTTCCGTCGAAGATCACTCTAAATTGGATTAGCTAATTGCAGTACTCTTGGGACAGACAATCTAACATTCTATATATATATATATACACATACATACATACATCCATATATATATATATGTATATTGTATATATATATATATATACTATGACATTATATATGTATAATCTATATATCTCACAGGAAAAGCCAATAAACTCGTACTATGTGGGGAAGATTTTCATTGTTATCGTTACTCCAATGGATGATGATAGTGGGTGGTTGAAAAGGAGAGAGACGACGAAAAAATGCGAAACACGTTTGCATCAACCCCAGTATATATACGGTGTGTGGAGGAGAGAAAAGTGGAAAAGTATATGTGTAACACCAGTGCTAATATATGTGGGTGGTGTAGAAAATGCTGTGTAGCTATGGCAGCAAATTAGTTTGCTTGAAATGAAATTAGTCAGAAAATACGAAACTAATGGGAAGATAAATAGTATGCAATGGAAACCAATTTTATAATGTTGTTTTTGGATACTAATTAAACTCTATGCTTAGTCATATACATACATACATATACTTAATATTCATCGACAACATGAATATTCTCAAGGGAAATTTAAGATTGAAAGACTAATAAGTTTGAATATTACATACTTGTATTATATCCAAGTTCTGATTTGTGCATGAGATCATCTATGTATTTTTTGAACCAAAATATGTCTTCTGGTGACCAAGTCAACTTACTCAATAGAGCAATTTAGTGACCAACATATGCAAGAAGACAACCAGAGCTAGTTTTTCCATCAAATGGAATATTATACGGCAGAAAGTAGTCTTTAACTATTTAGCTATTTTTTAACTTGAATAGGCAACTATTTGTTTTATATTTTCAAAAACAAATTTTTTATTCGCATGTACAACGTTTTATTCCTTCTCCTAAAATATATAAGCTGCGTGTACAACAAAAATTGTCACCCATTTGGCATCTTATTCTTACATAATTTTTTGCTGCTGAAATTTGGTTCACCTGTACAACGGCCTGCCCACCTCAACTTCGAATGGTTATCCTCCTGTGATCCTTACTAGAACATCATTACCACTAAATTACTTACTGAGAGCATAATGTAGTTCTAAACTAAAAACTGATAAAAGCATCATGTATAAGCATGGCACTGAGCGTAGCAGAAAATAGCTTTAGTGAATAATGAACCATTATGAGCTTTTTTTCAGTACCAAAATATCTCATTGGATTCGCAAGGCACTGCTGCATACATATACCCAGTTCGGTACTATTCTGTAACTTTAATTTACATAAAAAATAAACAAAAATGTTTTTTTTTTAAACTACCATCAGTATTTGTGACGTAATGCGTTCAATTGGCTATGGGTTATTTCAATAAATAAAAAATAAATAATTTTAAAAATCTATTAGCGTAAATATTACTATGTATACTATTAATTCCATCAAATATAGCGGAAATTTTAATATTTTGTTGATTTTAATAAATTTCTTTTAAAGAAAAGTAAACAGAATCGCTTGAAATAAACATATCGGCGCGGCGCGGCGGCAAGTAGCAGTCATTAACAAACGAATAAATTGTTTAAAGTGGCTGTTTGACTGATGTTATTTACACAATAAATAATTACTGAAATCCGAATTATGGTGCATGATGACCCTTTTTAAAATAGGTGATTACTTTTATTGATCTTCTGTTAAGGATCTTATGTTCTCAAAAAATCATTAATTCCCATAATGTCTACAATTACATTTTTGTTATTTATAGTTTAATGCCAGAGGCCTAATTAGAGGTGTCGTGTGGCTGGGTACGGTAATTGCCGTAACCACAACACGTCTCTACAAAAACAAATTTCCAAATTAAAATAATCGGTTCGTTGAAGAAATATTTAATTTAGTTTTCCACAAATTATTGTCGTGTCAAATTTTCTTAATTGATTGGAAACTTCTCTCACTTCTCTTACAAATTGCAATATTTTTTTTCTTTTCCCTCGCAAGAAAGATCTGAATAATGAAATGATAATTGATTGGACACTGCTGATAAAGGTATCTACTTAATACAATTTAGCAGATACAGAACAGCTTCTGTTGTTTCAGCTTAGCAGAGGTCCTCAGTAGACTTGTACTACTTGTAAGAGGAGGATACTTACTAACCGTAAGGTGGAACACATTAACGTGTAAAGACGATTCACAATAGGTCCTACAGTGTCTGTGCGGAAAGGACGAAAAGCCAAAATCTCTCTTGGAAACGATGTTATTTTATAATGATTTTAATTATTAATCGGATATGAATGAAGTTCGCCACAAACAGAGCAATTGTCATCGACGCATATTAATGTGTAAAGACGATTCACAATACAACTTACAGTGTCTGTGGTCAAAGGAAAATCACCAATTCATGCTAAATGTCTGAAAAGTTTTAATTCTTTTTTTTAAACAAAAAAAAAAGACTTGCTTTGCTTAGTCTGTCATGTCTTATCATATATTTTTATGTTCCGGATAATCATGTTCAAACATTTTTGCGCTGAACATCCCAACCGTTTACATAACATAACAGAATAAAATGTAATTACAGCAAGTTAAAAAGCAATGATAAGAGTGGCTTTTAATAGAATAAACAGTTTTTGTTTGATATCAATCAACAAGCTAAAAGACAACCAATTTTCCCCCAATGAAGTGAAATTAAAGTGATTATGCAAAATAAACAACGAAAATTGTATCATGCCATTATGTTTGTTCTACTTTTGGAATTATGTGTGTATTAAAATATAATAATCTAAGTACACTTAACAACATTAAGTACAGTATAAATGACGACAACGAGAGATAAATGTGATTCATGTGAACATAAGTAGGGTGTTCGCTCTTCATGTATTACCACCAATTTGATAAAACAAAACGTTTATAATTTAACCTGCTTCATCTTATTCTGACTGAAAACATATTTTTCTTTATGATTGATAAAGAAGTAGCGTTAAAAACATATTTGGCACTGAACCAGATGATCAAAGCATCTCCGATTTTTAATTTATCAGCAATCGTGGAATAAATGGTCTAATGCTAATGCTCTCCATGCTTGTATCATGAAGCCTTACATTACAGCCACAAAATATTTTTTAAATGACAAAATTCGTCTCCACTGAACCAAAAAGTGAACGGCCTCTTTCTGATTTGTAATTTTTTCAGGTATCGCCTAAAATGTTTTCAACAAACAATTAATAAATACGATGATCTTTGATTTGTCGCTAGCAGTAAAAAATAATCGAGATCCCATTAGATTATTGGTTAAGACTAGTATTGAGACGAACATTTGGTAAGCATTTGGGTTATTTACCGGAGTTTGACCTGTGAGCGGGTGGTTTCTTTGGTATTCAAAGAGCAAACAGTTTACATTACTATAATTTTGATCTGATGAATTGTTTGTTGGTCAACTTTTTCATTGCCGGCCACACCGGATCTGAGATTATTTTGACTATACATATTTACTAGTTCCTCCGTAGCCTTTGGCAACATTATCAAATAATTGCCAACTAAAGTTGAATTTGAAGCAACTGCATGAATGCATAATGTATTTATTAATATATATTTTTATATGTGATCATTTTCATGGTATATTATTTTGCAATAATTTGATCAAAAGATACCTAAGAAACATATCGTCTACCCTTACCAACTAAATAGAAATCAAAAAATATCTTTTTTTGTGTTTACTTTGCTTATGCTACGTGTTTATAGCTCATGTTTTATGTGAAAAGAAGGTACCTACTACTTAAATTATATATATATTTATACATATACATACATATATATGTTTATTTATATACATCCTTATCAACCTGTTGTTGAGACTCAATCATTTAACGATAAAAAAGCAGAAGAAAATTGGTATTTTAAAATCCATTTAAAAGATATATACAATTCACTTGAACACACTAAATACTTGAATTTTACAGTTTGGTATTTACGTTTTATACACACATAGTTACGTAGGTATATCTTCAATTAAATCCGATTTTGCATAATTATGGGAATGAGCAAACAAGTTGCTCAGCACTACCGTAAACACAATTTTTTTTTTTAAACAATAAATATTAGCATAAATTCAAAATCCATTTTCGTGCAAATAATTTCGCAAGGACTTACTATTTACTTGTATCTTACCTGCTAAGTTTGGTAATTGCGGGTGAAACATTCCAGCTTTAGCAAGAAATTCCAGTGATAGGTGTGGCGGGACAAAGGTAGGCGCTAAGTGGAGCTTAAAATAGAAAATGAAAAATTAGCCAAAATTGTGGTTGAACTTTTTTATACATTTCGGTTTTTTTTTTGTCATAATATAATTGAAAATCTAGTATAGTATGAGAATAAAATACTTACAGGTATAGGTTTTCCGGATGCGTCTATAGGTCTATGAAATGCTGATCCACCGTGCTGTATCAGATGATAGGGATAGCCATTATAGAAATTCGGAAAGTCTTGTACTCGTAATGGAGGTAATGGTTTCTTAAAATTATCATGTAAATGCATGGGTAGATCTAATAGAGCATCTTCACAGCCGGGACTAATTGGTGGACTAGACATTTGTGACGATGGTGACTCTGATCTGAAACAAAGTGTTTAAAAATATTACGTATCTAAGAAACAAAATAATACCGAACAATAACAATGGACTTCAACTTTTTGCTATGATTAAAAATCTTTGGTTAGCTATATAAAAAGCTATATTATTTTAAGCAGCACAATAATTCTATTAGGCTTTTTTTCAAAAATTATACTCACACACACACACAGACATAAATCTACAGGTACAGAACCCTTTCAAGAACTTATTATACAAAAATCAGAAATCAAATTGTCGCAGGTTTATATGAAATATAAATAAAATGACATAAACAGCATAACATATTCTCGTGCCTTAAGAAAGCGTTGTCTAATTAATGAAACAATTTCTTTTAGGTTCATTTGAAATCAATTTTTTTGCTATGTAATGCTGAACTGATTTATTGATGACGTATATATTTATTTATGCTATTTAAAATTAAGATACACTTTCTATACATTTTTGTAAATGAATTTTATCATATTTTTAGGAAGAATCAACCGTTTGTTACCATTAAATTTTTGTACGGGAATGAGTCAAAAAAATAAAACCGAGTGGATTTCATCAATTCATGTTAACAAATTCATCAGGGAAAAATCTTCAATCGAAATTGAACAATTTTACACGTTAGAACTGAAAACGTAAGTACTATACTTAAAATTTTACTCGATATTTTGTGCTTCATTGTTAATATTTTTAAGAATTAAATTTTTTAAATTTTAAATTCAACAAAATAATCTTAAGTTCGTAACTATTCAATTTGAAACAGTTTTTACTTATTTTAAAAATTGTTTTTTTTTAATTCTATCATTTTAGTAGTGGTTTTTTGACCGTGTAGTATATTTTATTTTAGAATTATATTTGTGTCCATACACACACGTTGCTTTATAATACATTTTGAACCTATTACCAACCAACATCCAACCAACCATCCAACATCCTATCTCTGAGATTTAGATAAGTTTTAGATTTGTAATAAAAAAATGCGTTTTGTATGTATAACTGACCTAAAGTTACATAGCAAAAATCAAAACAAGCATATTTGTATACCTATTTTATACTAATGTCCCAACAATCTGACATATATTTTCTTGACATACAAGTCTTGATCTAATAGCTCTATACCTACTTATGCAATATATGTAGATAAGTATGTACGTATGTCTTATAAATTAGGATCTTTAAGAAACATTTCAAAAAATTTATCACACCTCGATGGGTGAAATATTTACTTTATAATATCAATTGACAGTGTAAAACATTTTCTATATAAAAAGAAAAACAGATTTTTCGGCACAGAAAAATTCTTCATATTGATCAATATATATATACATACATATATATATATATATATATATATATATCAATAAACAACAACACTTCGTTCACACTTACCTTACCACTTATGTAGTTTGCAGAATTCACCCTAATAACGTATCACATATATAGTATTACGATTTCATTTATTTAAACTAAATCAAAAAGGATATAGAATATAGAATTGTATACCTGATATATGTACATATGTATATATATACATACTTACATATATAGATATGTACCTAAGTACCGATAATAGAAGGGGGTGTATACTTAGATATACATACATATAATTAAAGACATGATATATTTATGTATACTTAAATATTCAAGAAGAAAATTATTTCACTTGTTCGTCTAAATGAGAATTGTATGGTACTAGATTTAGCTTATGAGTCCAGTGGGAATAAATGCTATTTTCTGTTGTAAAAGAACGGCTATATATGCAAATGAATTTACAAATCTATGACATCCCTTTCTATATATAAAGAGAAATTTTACTATTAAGAGAGAAATATAATAATCAAAACTTTCAAAAAGTTATTTTGAATATTTAAGATATTGTCAATAAAAATAAATTTGACACGACCAGACAAGAAATCAAACAAAGAACAACTTCAAGATGGAATTTATTCGTTTCAATTGCCAATCTCATAAATGCATCTCTATCTATCTATATTTGTTACATATATGTACATACAAATGTACATATATATATATTGTATATGTACCTAAGTAAGTAGACAGAGAATTTACAGGATCAACAAATCTGTTTGAAAGGTAAACTTTCATAGGAATTCTATACGTTTTATGAGGGTAATATGGAAACGATTTTCAATGGAAATTTGTTGGACCAGTAGTGTAGGTACACTAAAGTACAACAAAAGTAAAGTCGCAATTTAGGTTTGACCTCTTCAAAATACATATAGATGATGTAATAAGATTAAATCTTATAGAGGGTACATACAATGTATGTACAATTGTACAGTACATAGGTAGAGGTAGGATCAATATAAAATGTGGGTGGTAATTTATAGAAAATTTAAAAAAAAAATGTACTTAATCTGAACTATTAAAGTTTATCTTCATAAAGTGACGCTATACGATTTGAATTGTTTTCGGTTTACAACTCTTTAAATAAAATTACTTACTGTATCTAAATAGGTACCTATCAGAACAGAATAAGAAATGTGGTAATAATAGTCTCATAATATATATTTGTATAAATCATACACTTAAAACCAAAACTGACACAGGACTAGCCTAATGCAAAATAAACCGCCTGATTGAAAATGAATCTTTTTGTTTAAATGAACCGGAAAATACACCTGATAAAACGAATGGGTTTAACAGGAAGGCTATATGAGCGATATTTCATTCGTCTTTAAATCGCTATTCTTACTATAATATGTATGTACATAGGTTTTCATGTTCTGCAAAAGTATACGACTACTTTTCCCATGAGAATAGTGTTTCAAATATCTCTTACAACTTTGTATATTTTTCCCTGAATCCATTCAAAAATGGAAATGGTTAAATAAAAGAGAATTAAGAAAATCATTCGTTTAATGAAAGCTTCTTAAATCTTTTGGATTACTTAGAGATTCTTATAGTTAGGTGTTTTTATTTATCTAAAAAATCAATAAAGCTGTAAATGTGATATGCTTTAAGTATAGATTTCGGGCCATTATTAAAGTTAAAGAGACTGTATTTCTACCGTCGGTAACGTAGCTTTTTTTATGGTTTTCTTGTCGTTATGATAAATAAACTCTATTTAAACCCAACACTTTTGTTTCTTTCGAAATATTGTTGAACTATGAAAGATAAATTTCTAATTTAACTTGGTGCACACATATTCAGTTGATTTTTTATGAACAAAAAATTAGTCATCGAAATAGCAAGTTTTACAACTTTTTAATTAAATGGCCACAATTATAATTAGGGAATTAGAAAAGTGATAATTTAATAGTAGTTACTATGCTACACTATCAACAATCCTTGATTATGGAATTAAAAAATCAAGCGTACAATTATTTTATCGATATTTAAATACTAATAATTCGGAACATTTTTGCGAAATAATTTTATGAGTGAACTAGATTTGTGACAGACAGAAACAAAATTGTAGACTCAAAATAAAAAAAAAACAAAATTCTGTTCAGAATCCATTTATAAATTAATGTACAATTAATTAATGTATTTTACATTCGATTGGGACCTACTACTTGTGTGACAATCATTAATAATAATAAAGTAGCAATCATAGTAATAATATTATAGTTATTAGACTATAAGACAACTCCACTTAGTTTTCGTTTTGTGTGATTCTAGATTAGAACCTGGCAGATTATCTGCTATTATCTAATTAACGGGTTAAATTTAGTTGGCGACAATTTTCGATGACAAAAGTAATCAAAAAGATATTTATTGGGAAGCATTACTATAAATAAATTGTTGCACTTTAATTTAAACTGATATTCAATTTGGTGATATCCAAGCCTTGGATTCCAAGGATGAAACGATATGAAATATCTTATGGCGTATTATAATATAACATTTACACCTTATCAAATAAATAAAACAGTTTTAAAAAAAAATTATATTATTTAAGTTGGTAGAACTGCTGCTTAAGTTTCCTTGGGTTTAAGCATATTAGCCTACTTATATTGCAATGTAGATACCTTCCACTATCTATCAAATGGTCATAATATTGGCACGATTTAAGAATTGCCATTTAAATAAGTTCGAAAAGTTAAATTAATAGGTAGTACTATAATAAGGTACTTTCTCCTTCTTCTTGTTCTGTTTTTTTAAACAAATCTAACTGATTTAGCAGTACATAAATATTTATTAATTAATTTCATGGGATTTTGTGGAAATTTTTCATATTTTACTTATAAAATCTATTAATCATAGACAAACCTTGATATTTCCTCATCTGGGCTAGATGCAAAATCACCTTTATCATCGTTAAACTGTCGTAATGCTTCTTCGGTTGTCAAAAATGTCGGTGCCGTAGGTGATGCCTTATCATTTGCTGCTTCACAATCCGATTGTCTTTTCGATAGCAGTGCATCGATGCAAAATGATTTTTTGGCCAAAGGTGTGGTTGTGTATTGATTTACCGACGAATTAAATTCATATCCCGGTTGGATAATTCCGTTGTGTTGCTGATGGTGTTGTTGATAGTATTCTTTAATATTATTTTTACTTTTTGGCGACATTGTATTTTGAGCTGATGGTGAATGACACTGATTGTTTGGTGATGATTTACTATTACCCGTCACATATCCTTGTTGATGTTGTATCGATCCAGGCGAACTGGGCGATGTTGCCGGTGAATCAATGTACCGAATAGATTGTGTCATATGAACGGTTGTTGTAGACATTATTCAAAAAAACATAAACAAACAAATTATGAAAAATTGTTCACATTTATTAAGAAGTGTTATTATTATGAATTTTCTAATATAAGATAATACACCACTAATCCAAAAAAAGAACACTTTTTAACTCATTTTGTGGCATTATCCGATTTAATTGCACAATTATTGATCCAGAATTATACGATCGAATAAAAAAAATTCTGTGTACACACAACTACACGTTATGTACAATGGTATAATAAAATTTAGTACAACCGAATATCTTTAAATCACGATTAGGACTGCTGGTGTCGTATCAGATTATTGACACCCAAACACCAGCAAAATGTCATTCTGATATCTTGCTGATGACGACAAACTACTACTTCTGCGGGTACATTGTAGTACAATCATTTCAAAATAATGGAGAAGGTGTGGTTTAAAATTTTAGAGGCGGACCATATAATGTGGAAGGGATAATTGTCGATTATATGTAGGGGTTGTTTTATTTTAGCCTTTTTCAGAGGGTGAGATTTAAGGATATCGTTCACTTAATTCTCCGTAATGGGTGCTTGTTATGCGCATAATTCAACGTAACAAATTCTTGTATTTTCTGTATGGCTCATACTGATTTGTATGTTATATGAGTTTGTAGTTAGGCAACACTGTTAAATACACACCATCTCGTCAGGATGAAAACTTTCTCAGTAGATTAAATTCTTTAAATGGAAAATTCAAGAGGGTTGGTTTGGTTGGTCGGTCGGTCTTCGGTCTGAATAGCATAGACATAGAGGGTTAATAAAGACAATGGCTGAATTGGTATAAATGTAATTTGTCGCATACAAGTAATATATGACTTTACGTTAATTTCTTGTAATTAAATAATCGTTTTCTCGCTTTTCTTTTGCATAGAAAAACAGGAACTTTGGTTATTTTTTCTTTATACCTGGCATCCCTTGTAAGGATATTTTCGATTAGGATGTATCAAACATTAACATAACATAATACATGTATGAAATGATAAAGATTTTTAATTTTATTTCTTTTATTATCAAATTTTAAATAAATCCTTTTCGAACATTTTCGTATGGTAATTTTTTTATCTATCATTGTTATAACATTATTTTTGCATTTGAATATGTATAGCCTTCGTGGGTGCTATAACAATTTAATTAACTAATCATAAAGTTCATGACCCCATAGAGAGAGATAGCTACGGTTTAAATAGAAATGTGAGATCAAAATTAACTTACATAAAATAGAAATCTTTTGGAAAATAATGAAATAATTTGAATAAGTTTGTTTCGATGAGTTCGTATTTTTAGTCGTATTTTTTTTTATTTTTTTTGTACAAAATTTTAATCTTATGAATCCAAAAAAATGACAATTTGACAAGCCATTATTTGTCAAACACTCATTAATTTTAAAACGATTTTAAAATTTTTTCGGAATATTTTCCCATTCCAATTTGATTTTTTCAATTCCTCTCTAAATACACATTTTCTTTTAGATTAATAATATATTTATTTTATGCTCAACAGTTATTAAAAGAGTACAAATGAGATGAGCTCAAAGGACATTTGGATAAAAATAAGATTTTTTTTCACCAAAACTTTTAATTTTAGTATTTTAGATTAGATAAGTTTATTTAAATCATTGCTAAATATACAATATAAATTATCTATAAATTAAAGTAATCTGGAAAAATATCCTACTTTTCCAATTTCAAACTTCTTACGCTATCGTATTTTCTGATTTTTGATGTTTTTTTTTAATTTTTTTGTCCAATTCTCAGAAAGCCTTAATAGTTTTTGCAATTCCTTAATAAAAGGTAAAAATATCAAAACTGTCCTTGAATAGAATAGAAAAAAATGGATTTTTATTAATTTTTGTACTAATAATAGTTTCCTTGTATGTACATGTTTCCGTGTAAATTTTGGCCAATCTATTTTGATTATTCATGTATCTATAGCTGTAAAATGCACAGAATACACTTTTCACCCCTATTTTACAGTCAAATTAATTATTTAATTTTCATTTCAGTATTAAATCATTCGTTTATGATTAATGGGTGCAATTTTTATCAACAACACTTTTAATTAGGTAATTATATGAAAAATTAACTTCCCTTAATGTTCATCTTCGTTTAAATTATTTAAATTATATTCACCACACATTTATTTTGGTACTTTATTCACAATGCATATACTAATGACTAAATGTTGCAAATAAGTATAACTCGAATGTTCTACTAGGGTTGCGTTCAAAATTGTTGAGATAAATTAAAATTAATTAAATATAAAGTTATATGAAACATCAGGCGTGTGTATAAGCTCACACTGTTAATGAGATATGGGGGATTAGTATACAAAATATGACAATTTGTCTCTTAGATTTATCATTTTAGCATCAATTAATATTTATTATTTGTTTTATGATTATATATACTTATTATTGATAACAATTTATTTAAAGAAAAGTAAAAAAAATCAGTTCTTTCGAATTTACCAAAAAATAAATACTGCAAATTTAATTTAGGGTAATACTGTCAAATATGTCTAACTATGCAATACTGATAAGAATTGGACCATTACAACTGTATCTCGAACACTGAATGAGATTCAAAAATTGAATTTTATCCAACAACCTTTAGTCTTTTACCAATTTTCTTTAAATCCAACACGCGATGTAAAATTTGATTTGACACTATTTGGCAATTGCTCTGGAATCGGTGGTATAAGAATAATCAATTCCTACGTGGGATATCCACATTTATTTGTACGTTTGATGATTTTGAATCAACGTTTTGCATAACTAACTATGCTTTTTATTCTTTGTTACTTTTAACAATTTTGTGTACATATCTCTATTATCAGAGATCATTAGCGGAAGATGCTATTATAGAATTTGTATAACGACTATTTTCATAAAGAGTAATAATACAATTATACATATGTATTTGTACATATTAGGACTGTTTCTTCGCCTTTTGAACGTTGAACTTTGCTTTCTTTATATTTTTTTTATATTATACTCGCTTATACAAAATAGTAGTGACAAATGTGTAAAATTCCATAATAAAACGACAAATTAACAAAATCTATCTCTTCTCTTTTAAACATTAGACTCAATTGAATTAATTAATCTAATAATCCATATGGATTTGCATTTTTTTTGTCGCTTTTATTTTATTGAAAAAAAACAACCATCTGTAACTCCTCTAACTGTCAATGTTGCCCAACCATATTTATAAAAATTATTGGCAATAAAAACAAAAAACAATTGCATTCATAGATTCTATTTTATGTCAACAAGTAGGAGAAAATCCTTATTTTTGACTTTTCCATACAAAATATGACAAACGGCTTTTTTTCTGAACACCACTGTAAGTACGTCTGACTATAATATATACGATAATTAATAACATAGATCAATTTAGAATTCACGTTATAATTTTTATTGTCTATACCAACAATAATATCATAAAGATAACCTCTTAGTTTCCAAAATTTGTCCTGCCAATAAATTAATGTAAGGTAATAACGAATCCAATGGTTTACCCTCTAAGTTATCGATACATATAATTTTAATTCAATTAAAACTTTCATCCTTTTCTTCAGTATCTAAAAAAAATTATCATAATTGTTTGAGCTGATTAAATTTGGAGGAACAAGTAGAAACATTTTTTGGAAGAAAGTCTATTTACGTCTCTCACAGATATATTGTTATGTTTTCAAAATGAAATCCGCCGAAATTAAATCATGGTCAATTTTTTTTTTTTTTTTTTCTCGAAAATAAAACAATTGAAATAATAAAAAATCTAAACGCAATAGAAAACCACTCCAGGTTTGTATTTCTAAAAAGATTTTCTGTGGTACCTTTGAACCTCGTTAATTATTGATTTTTAATCAGTTTTTGTCGAGCTAATTATTGTTGAAATAATGACTTGAAATGCTCTTTACATTTTTTTTTTAATTCAAGACAAGAGTTTATCTAGAAATGATTATTAAACTATCATGAATTGATTTGGAATTGCGTTATCAATATTTATTTCAGATTTAAATCTAATTTACCTATAATATGTAACAGAAGCAATGTTTGAAAAGATTTGTTGATATAACTTCAATAAATTGATTCGTTTGTAATGTTATAATATAAGTATAACAGATAAGATATAAAATTTTTTAGACATTTTTTGATTTATTTGTTTGTGTTGTTTTTTATTGATAAATAAATATTTATTAAAAATTTTTAATGTAAATTTATGTTTTTTCTTGACGTAGAATTTATTTAAGTAGGTAATTTACGTAATTGTAATTTGAATGATTTATATACATAAATGTAGATATATATTTGTACTTATACTATATATGTATATCTATAGTGTAGATAGATATCTATATTTTTACAGATATCGTATACCTACTTTTTGATATTACAATTTATCTTGTAAAAAACGGTAGAAAAAAAATCAATAATTGTAAATTTATGTAGAATTTGTATTGTATATATTTGCTTATATCTATAATAATCAATTTGATTGGACATACTCTAACTTGAAGGATATATTTATTCACATTTTACCTGTCTCTTTCAAACGCTTATGAAATTGTAGTTCTCAGTGCACTGTGCACACCTGTCATGTAGTCAATCATTATATGAAAATTCAATTCCGTTGAAATTGTCCATTGTCCCTATACGGGCGCGAATCTATAAATAACTCTGGAGAGACGTCTTTTGTAATATCCTTAAAGGTATATGAAGAATTTTAATAGGGGAACAATTTTCCTGCTAGACGTATACAAATTGTTGAACATAAGCAATAAAAAAATAATATTTAAGATCAAAATCTATTGCGAGCGGAATGAGTACGTACATTTTTTTTCAAATCACATGTAGATGATTTTTAAAAATGATTTAGAATTATGTCTTTTTTTAAAAATTTTGGCAATTTTGAATTATTTAAGAACGTGTTTGTCAATAAGGGGGATCTAGTGACCACTCCGTAAACCTATGAAAAGGAATTATTACTTATCAACATACATACATATTTAAAGCGTCACTGTATGTACCTATATGTAGTTCCTGTATATCATCATGATCATCATCTATTTCCCACGTGGAAATATAGGCAAATCTATTATTTTGTGACACCCATAGCAAGTTTATTGATTTATTGGTATGTAATTTGTTATTTATTTCTAAATCGTAAGATATTAGAAAGATCAGAAAGGGTCTTAAGCTCAATGTGACAAGTAATAGGTATAAATATAGTTCAATAATGTTTTATATCGTTTGTAAAAAATAATACCTAAAATAATAGTTATAGATAAGACAGTCAACTTTATAATTCTAATTGAATCAAAATTATGTCTATATAGTTACCCATCATACTATTACCTATTTGACATCAGAAACTTTATAATATTATAGGCGGGGACATTGTATAGAGATATTTCATGTGTTATCTAAACTCGTTGACCGGCTAAATTAAAAAATTTCAAAGAAAATGTCATTAATGATTTATTTACCTTTCAATAATCATATTTCATTCAAATGTTGACATAATGTCAATAATAAAAAAAAAAAAATTGCCTACTGAACCAAGTAATGAAGCTGTGTGCGCTGTATGATCAGAGAATCAAAATTGGTTTATCTTGTAGACATAATGAGAAAATCCGAAATTTGTTTGTCTTATATGAGGTTTATAATATGCAATGAATCATGACGCTGGGAATTCAAATATACCATGAACTGAACATGATAAATTTTGTGGTTTGCATATAAAAATAAATTGTACATTTTTAAGCCTATTAAGTACTATTATACATAGGTACTTTTTTAGTAGTTTAGTGTTTTTTTTACTTAGATTATTAGATTACGTCTTAAAAATAATGGTTTATCTTCTAAAAAGTTAAAGAAAATCTAATAATTTTAAAAATGTATTGTGAAGCAAAATCGAACCTTCATTACGTAATTTTTCATTTTTATATTTAAAATTCACAGTAAAAGAAACTCAAGAGTTAAAAAGTTCAATTACAATAAATTGAATAAATAAATTAAATACATTTGTGTAGTCTGATCAAATTCAATCATTGAAACTAAAATACGAAATAAGCGTCTAGGGTGTATCGTTAACGGTGGTCTTTAGAAAAATGGTGGATAGGGAAGGGATCCAAAACTACAACAAAAAATCGTATATGAGGAGGGGGTAATCGTCTATATTTAAATTTTTTTTCGAGACTAGGACTAGATTATAGTAATAGTGCCTATATATTTATATCAATGGCTTATATATACAGTACCCGCTAACTCATTTTTTACGATTTTTTTTTATTGCATAAAATTGATGTTTATGCAACCCTGCACCTATGGTACACAACATACACTACACAGTTTATTTTAAAAATTTTGGTTTTTTCCAATGTTTGACCATCCGCTAACTCAACTTTAGTTTTTACTGTCTCCTGAAAAGTATGTAGAAATGAGTTAGCGGATATTGTATATAAGCCATCGATATATTATATATACATATGTAGTTTGTAAAAAAATATTAAATTAAGGTAAAAAATTTGTTTTTATTTTAGATACAATCATAAATTACAAAATCTTATAAAATATCTTTTTGAATGTTTAAAATGATGTTTTTTATTATTGAGTATTTTTGCTCATTTTCAAAATTTATCTTAGTCTATTTTTTCTAAAAAAAATTACTAATTTTCTTTAAATTCAAATTAAAAAAAGTCAAGACGGGCAATTTTATTAACATTACACTAGAAATAGGTTATTGAAATTTTATCTGAAAACAATAAATTTATTTCATTTCTTATTTTATCTTTCATCATTTTCCTTTTAATAGTTTCGTAATGAAAGTTTTACTTTATATTTCTACTCACTAAATTTCCAGATCATTGTTAAAACGGTAGACATAATATTTAACCTACATAACGGATCACATATCAGGTAAAACAGTTCAATTTAAATGATTGCGGTAAAATATATTTGATTAGTTTGTTTTTATCTGTTTTTCTATATGTTCGGTACTTTGTACTATCAATTCACAATGTCAAAAATGTAACAATTTCAAATCTATGCTAAACATCTTCGTCAGAAATGATAATGGCAGTGGTATAGTGTAAGAGACACACCAATATATTAAGTTAACAGTAGATAATTCTCTCTGAAGATGTTAACTGGAAAATTGAAACCAACACAATAATTTAGAGTGTGATTATTTTTAATCTTTAAAGTTTAAAGTTAAATTTAAAGGACCTTAAATTTTGAAATTATTTTTTTCAGTGATGCAAAACCTCTGAAAATTAGTAAGTGAAAATAATTGTCATCAAATATATCTACATTTTAATCAAGATCTATAAATAATATCATTGGTATGGACTAACCAAAACAAATTAACAGGAACAAGTCGAGCTGAATAACTTTATTACTAAAAAATGACTCATAAAAATAACTTTCATTTAACTTCTAACCCATCTCTAATGTAATGATTTGAAAAAAGTTGCAATAACTATTTTAAAAATGAAAACTGAATTTTAAGGAAGTATTAGAGTAAAGTATCTAGACTAGTATTCGTAATCATCGTAAAATTGAATTTGTGAACTTTTTGGGCTGACACTTTTCGGCGATTGAACTAAGGTGCTATATGTTTGTGATGAAGCCCGAGAAATATCCGGCAGATATGGATAAATTGATGAATGTGTTCTATCATATTTATTTGAAAATGAAAAACCTATTGGTGACACACTACTCAATGCGAGTGGTTTAAGTGTTGGATTTAGTGCATCGTTTATGGTTGCATCATATTCGCTACTGTAGATTTTTTCAAGCGTAGTTTTTGGAGATTCAATTTCTGCATTGTCTTCTCTTAAAGTTGACCATGTTTGGTAATCATTTTGATTGATGGTTTTAAATTGTAACCGACTTGGTTCGGTTATATCTTCAGTCGTTATTGTCAATTCTGTAGTAACTTGTGGTGGTGGTGTTGGTTGTAGAAGAGGAGGTGGTGGTTTGTCAGTAGTTCTATTTTCAGAAATTCCTACTGGTTTTAAACCTCTAGGCAAGTATGGACTACCTCCTCTACTTGGTAGAAATGGCCGTTTAACAACACGAACATTTGAACAAATCTCTTTTGGTTCACCCACATTTTCTTTGCTGCTATCCTCATTTTTTCGATGTCTGTCTGATTGACTTCTTCTTATTTCTGGCACTTCTCTTTCAGTATATTTTGGCAGTTCTCTTTCCGGTAATCTAATAGGTGAATTTCTTAAATTCCCTTTAGGTGATTCTCTTTGATTCCTAACATTATCTGGTTCGTCGTTAACATATTGCTCCGATTGTCTTGAAGTTCCGCTATGAGGACTTTGTCTTGGAGTGTATTGAACATTAGACTTTGTATCCACATATTCTTCTGTTGGTCTATTTCTGGTCGCTAACGATTGTCTTTGAAGTGGACGGACCTGTTTGTAATTTCTTTCACTAACTACTACTTCTTCTTCAGGTTCGATATCATCTTCGTATTCCTGCTCTACTTCTTCTTCTTTACCCCGTAATGGTTGTCCTCTGTATGCTGTAGTTTGTTTATTTCGACTTGGTGCTTCTGGCTTAATTTCCTCTTCAACTGGATCCTCTTTATTCGGCTGTTTAAATTTGACAAACGAAACTTCATAGTCATTATCATCATACATTTTATCTGACTGAATATATTCAAATTTCTTCTTTTCATTAAGTGGAACGGGTCTACTGATACGAGGCGGTGCTCTAGGTGCTTTAAAAATCGAAGCACCACTTCCAGATGGTCTTATTTTCGGCATTTCTCTAACCTGTTCGTTTTGATAAGTTTGCTTATAACGTGGAATTTCATCGTCATCACGTTTTAATGGTCGGACATTTTGTGTTCGGCTAGGACGACCATTGTCCTCTTCAACTATCGGTCGTCGATTACGATACCGTCTACGCTCTGTGACTGTATCATCACTAAATCTTCGATCTTCTTGAAACGTATCGCTGTTTTGCCTTTTGTTGCTGTCAAAGTACCTTCGATCATCGCGATCATCACGTTCATCATCATTAAATTTACGCTTATCAACCGGTCGATTTCGATTTCTTGACTGATCATACGGTCTGCGTTTATAATCTTCTTCGTCATTTTTAATTCGATCTCGTTTTGGACCGTCATCATCATAATTATATCCTCGACGATTGTCATAATCGTCATATTGTGGTCTACGCACTCTTGTTCTAACTGGTTTATTTCTTCTGCTAACTATCTCGTCCTCGTAGTAGTCATCAAAATCATCTTCGTCGTAGTAATATTCAACTTGAGGACGTCTTCTTCTCAATGGCCTACGGCGTCTAAGTGGCCGTTCTGGAGGTGATTGGGTGGATGGTGGTGCTACTGTGGTTGTGGTAGTAGATGTTGTAGTTGTAGCACGGTAAAGCGCATCGTTTCTGCAAATATTACACAATTCAAATTATTTAGTACGTAAAAATTAATTTCATTTACCTGAACCAGTACTTTGGTGAACTCTTACAATCCACTACCGAAACAAATTGGCATATAAATGTTTTCTGATCAAAAGCGGTAAAATTGGCACAAAGAAAATCGTGTCGTACACCATATATGCAATGATGATACAGCTAGAAATCAAATCTATTAAGAATTAAGTCTATATTTGTTTAGTATTAGAAATGAAAGCCGTACGAAAGAAGTATCTATCTATCAAAGTAATAATTAATTCAAAGAGAACACTCACCTGACAACTAAATTTTATCGATGCATAAAATCCATCATGAAGTCCATCACATTTAAAGTCTATATCTTCACTATCAGGGACAAGGCTCAAAAATGGATACGTTGACAAATTAAATCTGAAAATGGCGTCAATCAATTATTTTTTTAATTTAAATATGTCATTAAGTTGATTTACCCATTCAGTTCTCTTGGCAAATTTGGATCAAATACATAATCAATCTGTGGAATACCTGTTAATGGTGCTTTTGTTATTTTATCTTCATCTGAGTCTTCGTCTGTTGACTAAATAAAAAAAAAGAAAATGACAGTGATTTTAAAAATTGCTAACAAATAATATAGAAAGTACTTCGCCGTCCAATAAAGACGCATTGACAGTTGTATTTGATGAGGGACTAGCTGTTGTTGATGTTGTTGTTAGGGAATTTGGTACCTTACCGAAAATTAATGAAGTAGCCTTTAATGCATCGACGCGGAACATCAAACATGAAATGGCTGAAATAATATATGATTTATTTAAATTAATGTCTAGGTTAAGATATGTATGTCTAGGTTAAGATAAATCTAATTTTTAAATATCTAATAGAAACTATGTAATAAGTAATAACATACCTGCTAAAATAAGCAGCCATCGTCCAGCTCTTCTCATTTCCTGATCCCTGAAAAAGAAAGCAAATCTGTTGTTAATTTCTAGGAAATATTTTATTATCATTGAATTTTTGTGGTTTTTTGCGCAAGATATTTAGCCTTTATCATTCCAGGTTATTTAATTAGTAAATCCTTATTATTCCAGTTACGCGCTACGCACTACATACATTTAAATTGTGATTTAAAATATATTTTAAAGCGATTTTTGAAAGTGTGTTTAAGTTCATGCAGAGTGCTGATAACTAATTCGATCCGTGGAATGTAATAGAATTCGTAGGATTAGATTTGTGAAATAAACCTGCTTGGTATGGATCACCTAAAATATCCACTTTTTCAACGAAATGCGTGTCATACAAATGTCTAACCATTGTGATTATGGAGAAGCTACAATGGTTCCTATTAAGATGTTTTCATGCGGGTATCAACCTATATCCGAATTTTGAATTGGAGGATTATATGACGATGGGTAAAGGGGTTAACGAAATGTAGGCTAAAATAGATCAATAGTGCGATTATCCTGGTGATGGGTATAAAATCATCAAAAATAATGGCAATTTGAGGAATGGAATCACCCAAACGCCAGGTTAAATCAACCCAACATATCGTAATGACATTGATTGGACCGTTTATGTTTTGGATGGTTAATAGCAGTATACTTTTTTATTTTATTTTAAATAATATTATACATTCTTAATTATACGTTAAATTTTTTGAATGTTATTTTGGATATCTCAACTTTAGGTAAAGATCCGACAAGAATCATCATTTCAGGTAAAGATCTACAAATGTTTTTGTAACATTTAACGCATTTACACCTATAATGTTGTTTTCAAAAATGTTCTTTATGGACCTACATTTAAAAAAAGAATCTATACAACATATTTACATATTTTTAAAGATACCTTTGAAGAATAATAACCGAATAAATTTGATTTTATATTATGGAGGTATGTATGTACATATGTATGTATGTTTGTACCTACCTATGTATAGGTACTTAGGTATGTAGGCGAAGAAAAATAAATAATTAAACAAGATTTTTAATTAATGATGCATTCTGTGGTGGAAATTCCGTTGAATATTTCCAAAGATAAATACATCTCGAACAGCCACGGTACAACATTCAATGCAATTCACTAACTAGGCCATCTTACTAACTATGACTGTGTTAATTAATCCACGGTAAATTAACTCTACTGCAAACCACCACATCATGTCAAGGAAAATAATTGTTTTACTGATTGCACACGCACACGCAATATCATAGATTGTCAATGATTTCTGATAATCGGCAGACACCTTCAACTTTATATTCATTTTATTTGTTGAGACATTTATTTTTTCTATTTTGGTCGGTTCCTGGTTAAGTTGACATTTATCATTATTATTATTATTGTGGACAAATAATTAAAAGATTTTTAAAAATAATAGTTGTAAACCTTGACGATATACATACATATATACGAGTACAATAATCACATATATATACCACATGTACACTTTGCACAATTTTACCTTGACGTGTTCGGTATGCGTTAATTTTGTACCGTGGTGTTTTTGCCGATCGTTCTATAGATGTAGGTAAATGAAAATAAAAGTGATAATGATCGTCTATAGATATAGAGGAAGTATAACTAAGATATAATTTTTTATCTGTTCCTAATTGAATATCAATGTGATCTAATAATTTATTATTAAATTTTTTCATTGTCTTGTCATATTATCGGGGGGTCAAACTAATCAAATAAATAAAAGAAATGGCGTCTCGTATTTGAAAATAAAATAGTTTGATAGATATTAAGAAATTTTATTATCATCAAGGCCATTCTGTACGTTTAAGCTTAAATCTAGTAGGTGAAGTAAGTAAATACATACTTTCTATTTCTTTAAGAAAGATTATTTGTCACAATAATCTTGTCCTTGAATCTATTTCTTGGCTTATATTTCCTATTCGCTAACCAGCGCATCAGCCATTTATTTTACTTTCATAATTTCTTTGGATCGGTTTTTAATATTAATTAGATTTAGATTCTAGAGTAAAATTTCAAGCAATGACCCTCCTCTACTATGAGTGATATAAATTTGATATGAAATTTGGTTTGAAGGCTTTATGAAATCGATTTTAAAACTATTAATTAAGAAAAACAGAAATATGCAATTCTTAACTTAAAAGGCAACAAATAGTTTTTGGAAATTCGTCGTATATTTCATATTCAGAGAATGTGATATGTACGAGTATACGAAATTTTGTTAATGATTCAAATAATCTATAGTAAGAATAAGAACAATAATAAAGCTTTTTGCTTAAATACAAAATACCGGAAATTGATGTTAAAGTTATTTTATAAGATTTATTATTTTAAATTAAAAAAATGTATTTTATAGTAGGCATGCCTTTGTATTCACAAAATTTTTGGGTTGTGAGTTACCTAAATTGGATTTTGTTTATTACAATATTAGTCTGCTTTATTCTATGGTATTAATAAAAGCATCCACCCACACTAATTGGTATATTGTTAAAATAATTTATAAAATATTCAATTAACAAAATCAAGCAAGGTCGATTCTTTCTCATAATTAGCATTTATCAAATTTAAATTTAAAGAAACAAAAAAAAAACAAAAAAATCGACAAAAAAGACAATAAAATAAAGAAAAAACTAGACTTTTTGATTGAAACACTTAAGATTCCAAAACTATTCGGTCAGGTAGATGGATATTGCCATTTAGATTTGGAATATAAAATTCATGTATAATTTAGATACCAACATGTATAATAATTTATCGTAAACAATAGCGTTTAAACCACCACAAAAAATATTTTCACAGTTCAGAAATTCTAACTTTTTATTTATAATAAATTTTATTTTTATTTACATACCTTGACCTATAACTTTAAAAGTTAAGATTCAAATCCACTCTCCAGCTAACAACTCTATTATTTAAAATATACAAAAAATTGGTCCTTTCACTTTAGTTATATACCTACAACACTAACTAGTATGTCTAGATTCTAGATATAAATTGTCCACTATATGTATGTTCACTTAATTAATACATAATCATAAACATTAATTGAGATTGAGAATAACTATAGACTTAATGCTCTTGTAATTTTAAAAATATATATAGCCGCGTGTTGGTTGATTCTTTCAAGCAACTACACACTTAAGAGTTGATTTTAACTATTACTAACTCAACATGGTTAATATGGTGTCGATTCGTTTTCGCTTGACTGGGGTCTGGCGCATTGCAACTTTCACGATTTATATATTATGACGTTGTTTTACTGCTAAAAAGTTTAATTTGATTAACCCTTGTACGCATAATTGTGTTTTTCAGTTTTGAGACGGGGATTTGAATAAGTTCTTAGAATGTATGTGATTGCTTAGTTTCGTCTTCATTTCTTTCTTCTTTCTAATCAATATCATTAGATTGCTAAGTTTTGTAGAAGATAACCTTTGAGAGTCCATTTGGAAACAAGACGATCGTAGTTTTTTGGACTTTTTGCTTTTTTTAGTCAGAACTGGATAAATAATCTATGGCGACATCCTTTTAGAACATACACTATTGGTGGACAAATGGTAAATTCACATATGTACCTACATATATGGTGGTAGAACAGTACTTTTTTCAATATTAAAAATTGCTCTCAATAAGATTAAATCAGTTGTGTGCGGTGTACCCCAGTAATTAAAGTCAACTTTGCGACTGCAATGTTTTTTACTGATGGTTATACTGTCTTTGATCCGTTTTACTCAATTGATCGGAAGTATTAACAGTTTTAATTGATTATGTTAGATTTTTTCTTGATCGTTAACTATGTTTAATATCTAGGTAGTTGCGATAAATATTTAAAAATACTAATAATATAACGTTACGAGCTGGGCAAGCAAAAATCTTTTTTAATTTGCATTTAACTAAGCACTAAAGCTCTGATTTTTGTAATAGTTTGGTACTGGTACTGCTGTTTTCGTACTTAATACTTGTTTTTGACAACTGAGTATGTTCATAAACTGGTGTTGCTGTCAATAATTGATGGTTTTATGGTTTCGCATAACAACACTACCAGAATGTAAGACGTTGTTACGATGTTGTTAGGTCTGTAAACGATAAATGTAAACAATTCGAATAACATCAACTCGGTCAAGGAAAAAAATGTACAACAACCCCACGATTGATGAACGTTGGCCCTTTATAATTTTAAAACTTTCCAAGGTGCGGTTTTAACACCCAATATCTTCCATTTTATGAAACTTCATAGTTTATCTATAATTAATCAATCTATTTTTTAATTTTCTATCTACCTATCTACCTTTAAGAGTTAAAATTTCTTGGATCGTACATTTATTTTGATATTAAATTCGCAACTTGTGGAATCAAAATCAACAAGAATTTAGGTATACAATCGATATTTTATTAATTTCAATGAACTTTTATAATTTGGATTCGTAACGGTTATGCAAAAATTTTAACTTTTGCAAGACAAATGATATATGTAAGTATATATAAAAAAAAAGAAATTCAAATGTCGTTTAACAGTTAGTTATTGAGTACTTATAGAGTATGTACATATGCAATTTACATATAATATTCATATAGTATACTCGTATTATATCACTCATTCATTATAATATTGTGTTGTTGTTGGCTATACTTGGGGCGACACAGATTTACACTGCGGAACAACGAGACGATTACATAACCAACTCAAATAGAATGTTGTCTTGCAGCGCTGATATACTCCAATACACATTCAATATATTTGTATACAGATTTGGTTTAGGTTTGCAATTATTATTATTATTATTATTATAATTTTTTCGATTATTTAATTGCCGCTCGCATTTCATGTGGTCATCTATCTATAATATCACTCTATTATGATAATATTTGAACGTGTTTTGTATATGTGAATTATTTGGGCTTTCGCTTTCAAGCTTGTCCCTCAAGATATTTGTGTAATATCAAATGCTTCTGTATTACTTATATACAAATATAGATGATAACCAATAAATTAGATAATTTTATGTCGCAAAAAAAAAAATATTTTAAAATTAGCGTGAAAATTGCTTATTCAAAATGCTCTAAAATTATATACATTGAATAATAAATGGAATAATTTCATCCAAAATTGGCATCTATATAATTAGTTTCTGTAAACCTAAGAAAAAGTGTCCGTGTGCGATGATGACCTATGAAACATTAAGATGTGCTAATCATTTAATAAGAGATGTGAAAAAAATTGCTTGAAAATACGTTAAAAAATATTCAATTGTTTTCACATTTTAAATTGTATTTTAATTATAAATATAAGTCACATTATTCGGACAAAGTTTGTATGTCCATCTTCAATTGGGACTGAAAGATGGACATATGTTCAACCTTGTCTAAATAAGGTGACGATTTGTTAACTTTAAAAGTGTGGAGAGTCTGAGTGAACGTGATATTTTCTAATAACTTTTTTATTTAGGGTATTAAAACTTTTAGAGGGAAAATTCAATTGTACTTATTAGATTCAACGAATTTCTCGCGGTTAAAGATTTAAAAATTGAACAATTTGCTTAAATACATAAAAATAAAAATGGCGTAGTGTGGAGTAGAGCCTCAGAATCGTCAATAAAGAACGAATGTATGGATGGATGGATAGATAAACCTACATATTTCGGCAGAATAACACCATGGGTATAGCTTTCTGTCCATGTGGATTTAAAAATGCTACTTCTGGGCGAAATTGTTAGTTCAATTCAACCTTCAAGGTAAAATTTGTTTGTATATTGGTTATATATTATAGAAAACATACTTTTCAGGTACATTATAAGCAATAATCAATCTAAAAACATTTCCTACCGACCGGCATCGGAAGTCAATTTGGTTCAAAAGTATAATTTTTAAAATTTCTCTATAAAAAATAACAGAAAAAAGTAATTTTAATTAGTTAATTGACCTATGTATGTATTTGTATTGGGTACATGGCAGAATCTTCAAGATATACCAAAATATTATATATGAAGGCAAAGTATCCAATGCAAATCATTATTGAAAATTGAATTTTCAAAATAATTTTAATTTGCAGAACATGAATATGAGATAATTTTTATTTTAATAAAAGTCGATTGAATGAATGTTGTACTCGTCCTTGATACAAGTAAGTAAAACAAAGAATCAGCAGATAATAATTACCAAATTAATTTTTTTTTACATTTATGTAGTATGTAGTAAATTAAAAATTAGCCATTTGGACACAAAAGACCATTTCATTGTTTAGTTGATCGCTCAATCTTAATTTATAGTATATACAGGAAAAGTGGCTAGATTTGTTTTTTAAACAAAATAGTTGAAATTCCACACTTTTTCTTGGTCGATAGTACCAATACCATAGTTTTGGAATTCTATTAAAATCATTTTTTATGTTGGAAACAATGTTTAATGTTTGTATTCTGATCAAAATGAAATCGGGAAAAATTTGTTTACCACTGAAGTTTGGAACTCATTTCTAGAACAGTGTCTTTCAGTTCATGGTTAGTGTACTATGCATATTTTACAGTATTTTTTTTTTTTTTTATACCCGTATGATGTTAATCAAAGGGTATCATAACTTTGGTACTAGTTTGCCCCTAATATTTATCATAGAAATTTTTTTTTACACCATTGTGTTTCTCGTGAAATTATAAGTCGAAATATGCATGTCCGTCCGTCGGTGCGTCTGTTATGTTTCTCCGTGATCAAGACTCTGGGAGATGCTATAAACCATTCATTTACTCGAAAGATAGTCGAAATATAGAAAAAATGAATACAAACAATCATAGAGAATAAAAAAATAAAGATTTTATACATAAACGAAAAAGTTCCACGACCTACCGTTATGGAGCTAGAATCAATTTTATGTAATTTCTAGGCTTTTTAATCATTTACTCGAAAAATATTTAGATTACGGAAAAAATAACGATAGAGAATAAAAAAATGAAGATTTTATTAATAGAACAAAAAGTTACACGATCTACCGTTATGGCACTCCGATCATTTCTAGGATTTTTAATCATTTGTATTAAATTTACTCAATATCTACAAACAAAATAGACACGGAAAAAGTAGTAGTGAATTATTTCTTCTTTATTGGTTTATTTTATATTACTGACTTAAATCATACCATTATGCCAGCCCTTAAAGCTCAAGAATCACAGAAGCGTAAAAATGCTTTAGTACACAACCGATAATGAGCTTTTCTATCTACCTTCGGGAAACTAACGATGATGATGACTACCTAAATGAGTATTTGACAGTTTCGTTGAAATAATCATCGGGTTTATACTGTAATAACAATCATTCAACCAGTTTATTGATATTAAGAATATAAATTGAAAGATTTACTACCAAATGAAATTAATTTCCATATTTTTTGCGAACAGGAACTATAAAATGATATAAATATCCATTAATTTGCTTATGTATATGTCCATCGTTCAACAATGAACTCTATTTACGAGATTAACGTATATTAAAATGCATACCATCACTTATAGCAAGTATGCATACGTATATGTTAAAGAAAAAGAAGAAAAAAAAGAAAAACTGCATTGGAAATCGGAAATGTCTTGATTTGTTTTAATGGAATTAACAAGGTTCGTTAATTTATCTTTCTCTCTCTCTACATATCACATCGGTGTTAAATGAATTTTTTTTTCTTCTTCGAATGATGCACAAAATTACGTGAAAAGAAAAATATTTTTAACGTCCAAAAAATTATACGAAACCGACTATTCATTTTATAGAGTGAAATTAAACACATTTCTATCTAGGCGATTATTAAATTTCTAATTTCAATGTAAATTGTTTTAATTATTCTCCGGTTTGATGCAGAAAGCCAAAATATTTGTGTTAAACTTATATGGACAGATTAATATTAAAATTTAAATTTAATTTTCAATCATCACTTTTCCTTTTATTTTGCTATAAATTTAAAACAAAAAATATATATTTCAAACACTTCAATTATTGATAGTTACCTGGTGGTATTTTTGCTATTTAAAAATGTAATCCAAGAACGCAATTCATAAATATTCAAAAAACCAAACAAACCAGTTTAAATAGAGTTTCTAATATAAAAACAAAAAAAAAACAAAAATTAAATAAATAAAATTAAATAAAACAAAACACGAATTTTGCTAATATTTAATTTTTACACAACCAACATTATTATTGTTGAACGATTGCAACACAGAGGCGGACAAACATTGAAACTCAAAAACGTAAAGCCACCAAACGTCTACACGACCAACGCTATATCAAAACTAAAAGTTACGATTTCTGCAGAAGACAAAAAAGGTACCCAAACTGGAAGCCAACCAACCAGCCAGCCACAAGAAGCAGTAGGTTCTTGTACGTTATGTATGTATAGACAATCTATCTACGTACATGTATAATAAAAAGACCATTTTAGAGTGAACGATCAATGGCCTTGAAATTCATTCGGGCTTGTATAACTGCACTAGCCAATAATTTCAATTAATTTTTTTTTTTTTTATTTTTACTTCTTTCAAACTGTATGTGTAAAGTATATACAATTGCAATCGATCGATGGTGGCTCAAAAATACCTTCAATAAATTTATTTAAATATGGTTTTTTTTAGATTTATTTGTTATTCAACTGATGTTTGATGTTCCAACAACATGATCAATTGTAATTCAATGACAGCGCGCCATCCATATCGTTCATTTTGTTGAGTTGTGATCGTTTTGCGATCTTTTCTATTCCATTTGAGGTGAAAGCGCGTATTTTAAATGTTGAAAAAACGATTTTTTTTAATTTCCAAATACCAACAGGCTATAGTTATAGAGACTCAATGGTAAACGTTGTATATTTTATACATATGTATGTAGGTAGATAGACTGATGAATGATACATGATATACAAATACATAGATGGCTACATACTAGCAGCACAATGTTATGTGTAATATTATTATATTATGTTGTAATGATTTTGGGAAAAAAAAGCAGGTTCGCGGTATATACACCATCATCATCATCATCACCATCATAGTCTATTCAATAATAAAATAAATTAACTTGACAGAGAGGCCAGTAGAAAATACCTAAATTAGAAATACAAACAATGGGACTTCAAAGTTGAAAAATACAATTTTTTATTGTTATACAACATTGAATCAGAAGAATTAACTGCATTAATGATGTACAAATAGTTAATACAAATGAAAACAACAATCAATCTTGCAATCAATTGATATTTATGTAAAAAATAGATATCGAGAACAATTATAATTATCATTGCATTCATAGAAGATGATATGGATTATATAAAAGGACATTTATTAGAAATATGATGATTCTTCCTGGACTTAATACTAACATACTAAATGTAAAAAAAATGTACTTAATTATCTGTATTTTAAATTTTTAATATTATCTTGTTTTAGAGACAAACAGTATCTCAGTTACGATAGCTCTATTAGTATCTTCAATGAATACGATTATTGGGATGTCATAAGTTGCTCTAAGACAGCAGTGTCATCATTATTTGTTATAAATCTTACAGATCAAAAAATCTTCTTGACACACTTTTTTTTAAGCACAATACTGGTCTATATAAGATGAAATGTTATTTTAATAGCCAAGGTAAGTTTATATTGACATTGGTATAGATTTTGTCAAATGACACAGATGTTAAATTAATACCTTTATGTAGGTTCCAATAAAATATGTATCATTCACCCTATAATTATCCTAATATTTTATACATGTTTGAAACAACTTGCTCGCTCTGCTTAATTTTTCCAAGATTGTATATAGGATAGATCTTGGTGATGGGCTGTTGATTCAACCATTTGAGTAGGCTCAAATAGCCGAAAATTTCTCCAAATATAAGCCCTTCGTCTGGCGCACCTATTTGTATTCTTTGGGAGGCCACAGAATGGCTCAGGGTACTGGATCTTAGATATCTGCCTTCAATTAAGAGGTTTTTTACTAAGTAGAAAGTAACAAAAATAAAACTAATTGTACACAATTTTTTTAATTTTATAGTCAAAATCCTATGGAGTCTGACACTCCAGACTCATTAGAGTATTTTATTTAAACCTTTTGTAACTGCATTAAAGTAGGTATATCGTTTAGGCTCTCTAGGAATCTTAAACAATTAAACCACTCGACGCAAGTTTTATTGCTCTTGCAAGTGTTCTCTATACATGCATGTCATGTATGTACCTATACTATACCTAATATCGTAAATAAATCCATGGCTAATAACCGACAATACTGTCTTGGTTAAACATAAAAATACAAATTTTATCTCACCAAATCTAATAAAAATATTTTTGCTACCATTTTGGCATTACATTTACTACTCCAACAACAATTACATTAACATAAACTTAAAGCTTTAAACAATTAATGACATGAACTGCAGAATTCGTTTTTGACAAGGCACTGACTTCATAAATGGTGGTAACTTGCTAAGCTATCGCTATAGTTATTTGTTTGCAATTTTCGATTATTTTAGCTTAGCAGTGATTTTTAATTACTGATATTTGCTTACAGCCGAATCGTCGAATATAAGTCGGGAGTACTATAATAAACAATGAAACACTTCAGATAACAAAAATGATTAAGAAAATATGGCATTCGTATGAATAGTAGAGAAATTTGATGGTGGAATCTTCATAAATGTTCACCTTCACCTTTTAGTTCGCCTATAGGGAGGTTGTTAGATTTTTCCTGTAAATTTTGGTATTTGGTTGGATGCAGTGGAAAGTCGTTAGGAGTTTTGGACATTTTTTTA
This sequence comes from Platyura marginata, assembly GCA_026745375.1. NCBI lineage: Eukaryota > Metazoa > Arthropoda > Insecta > Diptera > Keroplatidae > Platyura > Platyura marginata. Next base: position 22,353 of record JANSTT010017728.1, on the reverse strand, counting down.
CAATTTTATTAAAATAATTTAAATATCGACTTCTCTGAAAATAGTTCAGGCTTACATTACTAAAATTTTCATATGAAAAACTACATAATTTGTTTTTTTTTTTAAAGAATTACCCGGTAAATTTTCCTATCTTACCTTATCTAATTTAATGTATGTGATGGTATATAGACCTCAAAATTCAATAAACCTTAATTTACAACGACAATGTGTCTAGATAAGATAATTTGCTATCACTGTATATATGAAGTGACTTAACACTCCAACTAGCGAGTACATTATTAATATATTAAAATAATTTTCGTATTCGTAAGAACGCCACTCACATCAAATTAATAATAATATTATTAACTTCTCTCTGATGGGTACAATTGTTATTTTTTATAACAAATGAGGAACAATAATATCACCGAAAAAAAAAAGTTTTTATTGTTATACTGAGTGAAATAGTTGTAGTTATGTGCTTTGAATTGTTCTGTTTACATATAAATAGGTAGAGGTAACTATAGTATGAAAAAAAAAACAGGTGGTTTTTAAATGTCATCAGACCATAACAATTTTTAGTTTCTGTTTTTGTTTTCGTGGTTTATTAAGCAACAAATATCATGATTAGTTACGTCATTAATGAATTTTTAGAAATATACTATCACATAATTGAGCATACCTCTTAATAGTCATTCTCTTGGTGAAAACAATTATTGATGTTTTTGTATTAATTAATCAATATACAATACCCACTGTAGGTACGCAGTTAAATATTTTGTTTGGGTTTTTTTTCATATAGAAGTGAGTGAATTTATTTGTACCTTGCTCTAACCTAACTGTTTTCGTATATATACAACCAAATACGATTGTAGACACCGGATGTTAATGAAAAAGGGGGTGTTTGTTCACAATATAACTACGAAATATAGTTTCGTACTTTCGATTCAGTTTTAAAATACCCTTTCGCCAGAACAGAGATACAAACTTGATTAGCAAACAAAAAATTATTAACAATATTACATCGATTTTGACGTCATTATTCTGTTTTTGTGTTGTGTGTGTGTGTGGTTGTTTTTGTTTAATGATTTCCGCTTTGTCCATCACATTACTCTTCCGTTGGTTATGCAAAAATTTACATTTTACATTGTGTCCCGTCCTATTGAATTGTGTATTTAGCCGTTTAGATTAAAATCAGGTGCTTCACACAATTCAATGTATTTAGTTAGACGTGATTCGTTTTCGCTGTATGTTCATCATCAGTTAAGTAAAACAATTCAAAACTATTTATAATGAGTCACTCACAATAAATTTATACAAGATAGCAGAGATTTTTTTTTAAATTATGAACAATAATGTTTATTATTGTTTAGTATAAATTTAAAAACAAATAGCAATTAAAACAGAAAATCAATAAAAGTGATATAAAAATAAAATAGAAAATTTAAATTTAAATTGATCGACTAATTCAAATGGTAAAATGTCAACGACAGGAAATGATCCAAAAGATTCCAGTGAAGTTCTTTCAAAAGATTTGCCAATGACATTTAAGGTACGTTTTTTTTTTTTAGATTTTATTAGTTTTCATTTTAATATTTTTTTTAATGATTCAATTGGGAATATTCTTTTTTATTTTACGTCATCACCATAATGGTACACCGTATGTCTCTTTTAGTTAAGTACACTTTTCCCTTAAAAACTAAATTAATGCCAAAAATTAATAAACAAATCAACATTTTAAAAGAATATAAATTGTTGGTATGGTATAAGAAAGGCGGGACGCCCAAAGGTGCTAGAAATCCTCAAACCACTATATCTCTTTTCAGAAACGGCTGGGCAATAGTATTGCTACCTTTTCAGCTCCTTTCAGAATCTACTGGTTGGTTCTGCCACCACACCCATTCTATATGTGAAAAAACGAATTTCAATCCCTTTTCATTCACTTTAACCAACTACATACTATATTTTGTTAGTATTTTTTATTTGGGGTTTTCGGTGGTCAGATTATTTTGGACAAGACTCTTGTTTAATTCATTCTAACTTAATATTTTGAAAGGACCTATTGATTAAAGTAGTGTCTGAATAACTCGCTCTAAGTCAAACACCGGCTAACCGAATTTCCCAAACTTTTTTCTTTTAAAATGTCTTTGGAAAATTTAATCCTGACTGATTGGCTGGACTGATCTATCGACGAGACGGTGCAATATATTGGACATAGTTAAATTTAGATTATCACGAAAACATATCTTCCAAAAAAGTTAGGAATGCACAAAATTGTATAGAGAATAGAGCCTATTCTATTCCAGAAATTTAGCTTTACATATTAAAAAAGAAATATGTGTGTACCTACTAAGACGTAACTACATATACAATTTGCCAAGAAACTAATCGTAATTACTGTTTTAGGTGAAATACCTTGGTAGCGAATACGCAAAAGGATTATGGGGAATAAAACATACAAGAAGACCCGTTGATCATCTGGTAAATAGCCCCTAATTCCATTAAATATGGTTGTATATATATCTTTTGTATACTAATATAAAAAATTTTCAGGTTGCACTAGCCAGAACACTTCCACCAAACAAAGTACTTCCACTATGCAATCTAACCGTATCATTAGATGGCGTAACAATTGAGACAACCACACAAAATGGCCCCAATAAAAATTGGAAGTATGCTATAGATACAATATCATATGGCGTTCAGGATTTAGTATACACCCGAGTTTTTGCAATGATAATTGTAAAGGAAGACTATAACGTCAGAGATGATCATTTATTTGAAGTTCATGCTTTCGTATGTGATAGCAGGTTTGTCACTTTTTCATTCGAATAATTTTTTATGTTTTATATATGTATAATATGTATATATGTTTAGAGCTATGGCAAGAAAGTTAACATACGCTCTAGCGTCAGCATTTCATGAATTTTGTCAGCGTGTTAAAGAGGCCGAAGAGAAAAATGCTAGCAATGGCAATGTAGTGCCGAGAAAAAAGTTTGCAATCGATCTACGTACGCCCGAGGAGATGAGTCAGGAAATTGAAGATCAAGAAACAGAAGCTTAAATGTCGCATATAGGATATAGAGCTAATTGATGGTAAATGAAAATTTATTTTTATTTTTGTGTGTTTTTTCAGTCAATTTATACCAAATATCTTTAGAATTGTAGAGTGTGTGTGAACAAAAATATATATTATATTGTTGTGATCGCGATTTTTATTTTACCATTAAAAAAGATGTTTTGGCATTTCGTGGCTAGTGATTAGCACGATATTATTGATTATGTAGAAATATTGGTGATTTTAGAAATATGCATGAAAGTTATAGTTTTTATTGAATTTCCATATGAGTAAACGGATTAAATGCCATTTAGTCAATCGACTATTTATGTTAATAAAGAGAATTTTCGTTTACCCTTTATACATAATGAAGAATATCAAATCTTTGATATAATTGTATCCATTTCACGATAAGTTTGCGAGGTATGCGTTCCTGCCATTGCTCTTACAAATATGAATGAACTTAGATGATAGGTACTTAAAGCATTATACATAATTTTATCTTAAATGCTTTATTAAATTCTATACACAATAAATAAATAAATAATAATCTACATATATAATTTGTAGCTCAAAATAATATGAACACGGAACGGAAAATTGTTTAAAAAATTATTAACATTATCGCAATCTTGCTTAAAATTTTAACAAACGAAAAATGTACTGCATCCAGCAATTGTACACTATATAAATAAATAACCAATTTGAACATTTTAAACATAATATACTAATTAGGTACAGACTTAATTGTAAACAATTTAAAATGTTCTTGTTATTTTACTTCTTATTGAAACAACGATCCCATAACTACTACAATGTTTCCGTTTAACAAATATTCTAATTTGTCATTATTCATAGATAAAGCTTTAAAGGAAAAAAAATTGATGTAATATTAGAAGGATGTTGCACAGTTAACGTCGTCTTCGTTGCTTTTTAAGATCATCTTGTGGATTAGTTTCAATAGATCTTTTCCAATAACCTCCTCCTTGACCCCAACCTTCATCATGCTCATCGTAGTGATGTTGATGATGAGCGTGTTCGTAATAAACAACCTAAAAAAACAATAATTTTTAAATCCATCACAGTAAAAGTTTTACGTTATTTTGATTGATTAGGAGACCTTTCAATAGTGGTCTATAGTTTCAGAACCGACTTACCGTGAATTAGAAATTCGTGTAGGTAAACATTGACAGGCAATATCGGTTGTATATCAGCACATTTTCTACACAAATTTCTAAAGATTTTTTCTTGAAATGAAATTTTCAATTGGAATTTACCCTCTTGGTGGGTGGTTTAAATTCTACTTTAAACAAAAGCTCCTTTGCCCATAAACATATCTACGTATTCTTTCTACGATTGACTTACATTCCAAAAAAGAAAAATATTATGTTTCATGAGCGAGGTGGGTACTTTACTTTTTATCATATGATGTTAAACTTAGTCCCTTGGACCAGGAACTAAAATCAGGGAATAGAGGAATAAATTCGCGGATGACTTTTATAAAAGTAGAATAGAGATAGTACGGACTATCAATTAATGGGAGAAAATATCAACATTAAACAAAGAAATGTGATGAAATTAAACCTATCGTCATTTTTATAAAAACGGGGTCTGGGATAAAATATCCATTTGGATAAATATCTTTAAAAATTGCCCCTTACCTTCTGTGGTTGTTGTCCTCGTTTAATATCAATATAAAATCTAGCTATATTAATTAGTAGTCCAGCTAATGCTACAAAGAAGAATTTTATTTGTAGATGTGTTGCTAAAACCTTTAGGAAAAGTTCAACTTTGGCTTTTATTATTGTACCAATAAGCAGAAGTTTCATTAAAGCTTTTCGTATCTTCTTCTTGCCCTTTTTGTGATGGCCACGAACACCTAAAATATTAGAAAACTTATTAGTATTAGGTACCAATAATCTTATTAAAATATTAATTGTACCAGTGCTCTCAAAGTTGCTTCCATAGGTACTCCCATAAGTACTGCCACCATAATTCTGTTTAACAGAAAGTTTTTTTTGTCCTATGTCTTTTTGAGATGATTTCTCTGTTGTTGTACTGGATGCTTTGTTTTCTTTGAAAAGTGTGACATTTTGTTTTCTGTAAATAAATGAAAATTAGGATTATAAACATTCTCATTTATACACTACTACATTGATATGCAACATCAAACGACTTATTTGAAAACATACTACACTAAGTCCTCGATTTTCGTCATTTTGAAGTTATGTTGTTTTTATGCGTAGCAATGAATTAAAGATTACTTTTTTAATTTAAAACATTATATGTTTTAATTTGGCTCAGTTTTCACAATGTTTATGATATTTATTATTTATTTAGATTTAGATGAAACCCATTAAAAGAAGTCCTATAGAAATAGTATGTAATAGATTATTTCGATTTGCGTTGACTTTGTGTGGAAGCAATTAACAACTCAAACCGAGATCTTCATGTACCTACTTATTATTTTCGCAGCATGTCCTAACACCTACATACATGCTACGTCGACGTTTTTATTCATAAATAAATTTACACTACAAAAAAACACGTTGACAAAGTTATTCTTCTTTTTTTTGTAGTAATTTTTAATTTTAATTTTATTTTGAAAATAAGTCAATTTACGCTTGAGGTACTAGGGCGGCTGCTATCTCATATTCTATGACATTGATAAACCATAATTTTAATTCAGCACTGATAATTTTAAAATTAACTATGCTATTGGTATGTACGTAATATTTCTATAAATATGTAGAGATTCTAAAGAGTAAAGAGTTCGTTCGAAACATACAATAATTATTAGAAGTATGAATATACGTATGAGCAGTTTTTACCTCTACATAAAACATTCCGCAGTGGTCATTGAAAATTAAACAAAAAAAAAACTATTAGCAATTATAAACAAATTAATATTTACTTATAAATATAACAAACCAAACCTATAAACCCATAAAACGTGACGAGTCTATGTATAAATAAAATATGCGTCAAAATAACGGGCAAATAATGAGTATAAGGTATAAGTAAAATATCATGTGCTTGGAAATTATTAATTAAACTCATCGTACTTAAGTATTTTGTTTTTAATTTCAAAATATAGAAATGAGACTGCCAAGTGAAGGCGACATAGCTTCCACACATATTTATATTAAAATTGTGAAAAAATTGCCTTTTTATAATAATTTGTATGGGTCTATAAGGGTTACCGGAGGGCCTATAAGGGTTAACGGAGGGTCAATAATTATGCAACTTAAAAATGAAAGCGTTTTTGTATATATATTTTTTTCGAAATATGTTTATAAAAAAAATCACAGCAAATATTCATGGGAGGGGGGAGTATTTTGCCTATTTACAATACTAAGCAGGTCTTTTACTGTTAAGTTTTCTAACTCAACTTGTATATAACTTTTACTTCCTACTGTAATATGTACAAGGTGATCCGGTGATCCAATTCGAGTGTCCTATGTTCGCAGCACTGTAAATCATACAGCTGTCAATAATCACGCTTGTTCAAAGTGTCAGATGTTAATTTGCAACAACACATTTACGCTAAGAGTCGTGTCTACGCCGACAAACCCGAATCGTTGGAGCACCTAAAAACCAACATACGCCAAGTGATAGCCGAGATACCGCCCGAAATGATTCATTTAGTCATTTAGTGCGTGGAAACAAAAATTAATGACGGAATCGCAATAATAATTATTTATAATGTACGAGTATGCATAAATCTAAACAAGCATTTATTAATAAAAATAAACAAAATTAAATTAAAATGACGTGGTACACGCGAAAAGTTAATAAAAGCGAAATTAAAACGAAAACTATTTGTGTTAATTCATTTTACATTAACGAACGGACTGAGCCAGGCATTACAATAATTGTACATCTATTACTTCTATACTATACTATTCGTACACTCTAAGCGTCTAAGCTAAGTACAGTTTATAGATATATTTACATGTGTAGGTAGGTACATATGTATGCATATAAAAAAAAGATAAAATTAATGACCAGAAATGCTACACATTCGCTTATTTTATGTAGGTACCTGTCCATATGAGTAATCCTCTACTTGTTGATTTTGGTCATACAAATCATGACAACGGGAAAATGAAATTCAGAGCAATGAGTTTTTTTTTTTATTTTTGAAAGTGTCAAATCATCGACAATTAAATATTTGACAATTTCTTCTTCAATGTAGTCACATATTTAGGTAATCAATTGATTTTTAATTGATTTAGGTATATACATTTACATATTTAAGTAATCACGTGATTTTTAATTGATTTATATATTTTATTTTTGAGATACTTTTTAACTTTTGTTAAGATCCAAATATTTTAATTAGTTTTTTATGATTTTGAGTATCGGTCGAATTTATTCCCAATTACTTCAATCCAATAAATATAAACTCCTTATATTTGCCTTCTTGATTTGTACATAATATGGAACAATAAAACCTACTTAACCGTACACACAGGACTGTCAGTCACTATAGCTAATAAGTCAATTAAAACTACCAAGAAATAAAATATGTCTGCACAAAGAGTCCAAGGATTAAAATTTGCGAACAGAAGTTTTTTTTTTAAATTAATAAAATTAATTAAAAACTTTCTAAGAACAACAAAATAGATTGTAGAAATTTGATGAACTCGATACAATACTAATCCTAACTGTCATAATAAAATTCAATGTATCGATTGAGTCTTTAGATTTCTCAAAAGCCATAAGAATATATGGAAAATGAACATAAATCCAAAACCTTATATGAAAGCGTCTGATAACCATATAGTAATAAGTGACAACCAGTTTTCCCATTTTATAAATTGCAACATTGTACGTATACAAACAAAGCATAATGGAAATTTACTTTATATGGTAAATTTATTATATTTATTTATTATAATTTATTTATTATTAACCATAACCATTATATTCAATTTATACGAACACAATTTTAATTTCCTGATATAGAAAAGAATTCCCATCATTGATGCTTACCAACTGATACGACCTACTAAAGTCGAGAAGATGTTACAGAGAAGGTGAGAAGAGATACATTGTTGCAATGTTTCCTTTAGGACGTATAAATAATTCTTAAATTAAATTTTCCACTTTCACTTAAGTTTTTTGTTTTTGTTTTTGTTTTTATTGAAACCGGTGCATATTGGTTGCAGTAATATCTGACTTTACATGCATATGCATTTTTAATTTGTCCATTAACTTGTTTTCGTTCGCACGCATATTGTTCGAACTTAAAGTAATTTCCTAAGCGATTGAATTTCATTTCATATGTACTTTTATTGAACTCTTTTAAATTGAAGTATAAACCCACCTTATTAGATCAGTGGTTAAGAGTCTTTCCTATACAATGCAGCAGGTCTAGAAAAATTTGCTCAAAAATTTGTTATAAAACGAAAATTTTAATGGAAGGCATTTTTTATTTTGAACTTTTTAATAATGTTGATGAATTTTTTTATAATATTTTTTTTTTAAGAAAATTCTCTCCCCTTAGCATTCATTCTAGATAACTAACTACATAAAACAACAAAAAATTACTTACTCAAATTTATTTGTTGGTTGAATAATTGAAGATGGTTTTTGTGGTGATAATTTTCTTGGATGAATTTGTCTGTTTTCTAACTCCAGATTGGAATCCACTAAAAATAAAACAAAAAGTAATTAGGTATAGTATTATAGTAAGTCACTTACCTACTGACTTACTCAGTAAATACAAAAAAAAAAAAAATTTCTCTGTCAACATTTTTTTTAAGCTTAAAACATATGTACTTATATGATGGGAACAAAACCTGTTTTTACAAAATCCGGAACTGTGAAGTATGCAAGTATGTTCGTTCCCTAACATATAGTATTATTGTATCTGAAAATATTTTTAAAACAAATATCCCAAATGTTTTGACATCATTAGTAAATATTTTTTTAGTCTTGGGAACTCTCATTTATTTTTCCTAACAAAAAATGCATTTTCACAATGAAAGTTGTTTCCATAAAATGTCCATTAAAATACTTAGAAAACTAAACTTTTTCACGAGAACTCCCCCCCCCCCTCAATTTTGTTTCCATATGTTTCTGCATTATTTCCTTGTTGGTATTTTGTGTCTGTGGAGATAATTTGTGAAAACAGTGCTTATCAGATAACATTTTTGGACGTTCTTAAAGCAAATACTTTGTCCGATAAATGGAATAACTTTTTGGTTGTAGGTAATGTCTCAAGGATAAATAAATTTTAAAAACTCATTTATTTCGAGTTTTGTTATTAACACGCGAGCGCGACTTAAATAAATTAACCCCTTCAGAACTTAAGTAACCGTGAATGTACTTACACTATGAAATCATTGGCTGTATACAAATATTTATTATGGAACATTCTTTTTATTATTTGTATAGTCAATCTTTTGTATTTCTACATATTTTTATCTGTTCCTATAAGTTCTTAAGCATATTATTATCTTGTTAAGACATAATTTATCGACATAACGCCAAGTGTAAACAATGAATTTGTGTTACTTAAATAAAAAATTTTGTTAAAAAAAACTGTTCATATTTAATATTTAGTTTCGGTAAAATTTACCATCTCGTTTTTTCGCATAATAAACAGCAAATAGGAACTTTGTCCATCTTGTCAATTAGGCTTATGATTGGGTATGTATTAGTGGAACACATGGTGTAAGAGTAATTTTAAATCCATTTTATTTTTAAAGCCATTTTATAGGTAACCAGGTGATAGATACCAAGCTAACTAACATTACTAAGTGAATTTTGGATTATTATCGGTGTCTATAGACACTATAACTTTCTACAACATCTATACATTTAAATTTGAGGACTAGAAAGGAGTAGGTATAGAATAGAAATTATCACATGGCTCCAATTAATTATAAAAACAAATCTTAATTGAGGAATTTTCTATATTAAAGTAGTCCAAAAAATTATATTCGTGCCTCAATAAACCAGCAGCATGTTAAGTCTTTCTCTTATAAATCCAATTGTTACTCAAAACAACGTGATATAACACTTTTATATTTATATTGTTTTTATAATAGCAACATGATCAAATCATCCATGATAGCTATACTTAAACACAAAATTTCACTTTTTTGCTAAAGCTCACGATGAGTGGCTCAACTTCTCAATTCTTACCATTTAAAGCTCCAACATCCGCATAAATGCTAGACACTATCAATAGCACTAAACTTAATATCATATCTAATGAATGTCTTCTGATTTTACAGACACAACACAGTAAATTCACGATATATGTAAGTTTACAACTTTTATTGTTCTGTCTTTGAACACAAATAAGCAACTAAAAAATGATGGTACGATCTTTAATTGGAATTAATGCACGCGCAGTTAACACGGCTGTACACAAAACAATTTATTAATATCATTAACGATTCTGTACGTATAATAACGGCTCTTCATAAACATTGCGTACCTACCGAACAAGACACCTTATAGTTATTATGTTCAAGATCAAGGCTAAATGATGTGAGCCGATACCGTTTCTGTGGTTTTATATGACCTCGTCTTTATGAAGCAAAGAAAGTTTTGTTGTATGTACCTGGAGAGCCATATAAGCACAGAATAAAACGATGGATTGCCCATTCGATACTCTCTTTGTAAGTAAAGCTTATTCTTCCTCCTCTTCTTCTTCGCTTCTCAATTATATCGCTGCAAGGTAAATGACATGGAAGTACTGTACAGCATTCCAGATGAGAGTTAGGTAGGTAGGTACATACGAGTATAATTGGTGTATACGAAAAAAAAATTCTTTAAAAAAATAATTTATTCAAAATGTGGCATGCGTAGTGTGTGCACATTTCTCGAAAGAAAAAAATTTCTAATCAAGATCACAGGTATGTGTCCTTAATGATAATCGCGTCGTAGACAATAAAAAATGCCAATTATTTTAATTAAAGTTATATAAGAAAGTGGATTTTTCTACATACAAAGTTGTGGTTGATTTCATTTTATGGTATCGAAGAAATATTTTCTAGATATCTGAAGGAAGAGTGGATTTTTCCAAAAACGATTTTATTATGGACTTCTGTATATAGATTATGAGAGCAAAACTATTTGTTTACAAGACCAAATCAGACAAGAGGTATATGTAGTTACCATATTGTATAGGATATTTCTAAGGAATAGTAAATTTTCTGAATCATGAGGTGTTGTTAAAAAAAAAAACTTGTAACATACCTTATGTTAACATTTATTTTAATTAACTTACTTAACTATAAAGGTAAAATTATTTATTCTTATTTTGTAAAAATAAGTCAAACATGTTAGCAGTGGCGTAGCTTCTAATAGACAAATAATGTATTGTCTACAACACGGTTTTACAATCAATATTTTAATAAATATTTTTTTATTTGTAATCTACTCTATAATCGAATAAAAATTTGTTTATGCTCACCGTTTATTGAGTTCGTGCATATTCATATGTAGGCCCATACTTATATTATGGATTACGGGAAAAGGGTAGATTAGTTAGAGAATATGTTCTAGTTCTTTATTGTATTCTAAAACCTTTTACAAAGAAAGTAAGTATAAATAATGGATCATAATTAAATTGGTTAAAAACTGTAATTGTTTAATTACTGAATTTCAAAGTTACCAAATCTTCTTTTTCTTAATATTTCAAAATTCATTTTTTATGCGATATATGTAGGTATAACCTGCATTATTTTAGAATAAATATTTATGTATACAAAATATCCTTAAAACCTGTTTGGGAATATTACAAATATCTATATTGGGTCTGATCTTATATTGTGTTAATTATTAGCTTATAAAGAGGTTTAATAACAATCATAAAGAAGTTTAACACAAATTCCTTATACATAGATTACAATGTCAAGTGTTTTAGCGGATTTAAAACTCAGTATGAGTATATTGATTAAACTACTAAGTAAAGAAGAATTACAAAAATACAAATATTTATCATAAATTACCAATAATCACCATTATTGATATACATAAATTAATACATTTTTAAATAAACAAAAATTTTGGTTAGAAAAAAAAACATGTTTTTATAGTTGACTTTAAAGAAAGTGTCCATTAAGAATAAAAATTAATTTACAAAATTTCACTTACACTCGTTTTAATAATAAATAACACTTCTGCTTTTCATGTGAATTTTTTTTTTTTTTGGTAATAATAATTTAATAACATAAAGAAGGTACCAATACCACCTATATGTATGTAATTTAATTTGACCACAATTTAAAATTGTTGTAACGATTATTATGTTGACTTGATCAATTTTCATTGTTCCACAGTAAATTTTTGCAATTGTTCGGCATTTCTCAAAGTAATAAGTAAGATTGTGTCGCTTTTTTGTTCATTTATTTTATACCTTATGTTAAAAAATATAATTTTCTTTTTTTCTATTATATATACATAATCTATGATCGTAATAAATTTAATTTTTGTGTTTTCCTGAGAGCAAAATGTTCTTTCAACATTTTATTTTTGTTCAATACAATTCCAGTTCCTCTTCTTTTTTACCTGACATATGTACATACATATAGTAGTTATTCTTAATAATGAAAATATTAATCGTAGTATATTAAAGTAAATATTAGATCTTGGCTTTTAATGAATTTCTTATTTATTTGGACTGTATACATGTCCTAGTATGAATTGCATGACGAAAGTGAAAATATTTGAAATGGCCTAATTTACTAATTTCCATTTCGTCGATTTCGAAACATAAATATGGCCGAATGAATTACGTATGGAATATTTCTAAAGAAGAAACGTCAAGTAGGTATATTTGTGTTGACAGCGGTCGTCGTAAGTGTTTTTTTTCGGAGGAATCTTATAAAATGTAAGTACCTAAAACTTGTAATTTAAGAATACTTTATATAACTTTTTGACAAACATTTGACATATTACATATGCATAAATAATAATAACATAAACATTTCGAAAACGATAATAAACTTTTTGCTTTCGATACGTAATTTATGCTAGGGCTCCTAGTCAATTTCGTGTAAAGTTTATTCTAAACCTAAAATTAAAAGATCCTATACCAATTAAATATGTTTTTGAATATGCTGGTAGGTACCTGGTACATGTTTTGTACATATTTACTTCTCAATTATTCCAAGAGATAGCTTTTCCACAACGCACTTATTTGATTATACCATTTTATTGTTATTCTATGCGGACGCTTTTTATTCATTTATCCAAATAATTATGTAGATATTTTATATTCGCTGGCTGGTCACATTAGACACATTACACAATAACTCTTTTTGATTTTCATACAGAATTTCTATTTCTATAGATATGTTAACTTCAATTTTAGGATTAGTTGTTGACTTAGGGGGGCACATAAATAAATACAAATTTTTATAATAATTTAATAAATAAATATGATGTGTATGTATGTACAATCTGTTAATATAATGTAATTGTATTATGTACATTGGTTTTTTTGGCTTCTTATTTGGTAACCTCGATTTAAACTAAGTGGCACCATCCAGTGATCATACTTCGTTTTAGTGGTACTTGCCGTAGTTATTTTGCTTCTGTGAATATGAGCCATAAGGTTCATATGATGGTGACACATGAGCAATCGGTTCCGAATTATGAATATGCACATGAATTGCTTTGTTGTCACTTGCCAATGGTGGCGGTTGCCATCCAGTGTATGGACCTTGCCATCCAGTGTATGGACCTTGCCATCCAGTATGTTGATTTTGATGTTTAAATGTTGCAAATTTTGCAGCAAAAAATGCAACATTCATAAGCAATAGTAATTTTCCGATAAATACTCCTTTTAAACTTAGAAATAGTATGATCATAATAATCGTTGACATGACACCTAATTTATACATAACTGGCAATAGGGCAAATTGTAGTTTTTTTATTCTGCCCAATCCAAATGTTCGAGAACCTAAAATATTGTTAATAATTGATTAGATTATAACAAGAATCAAACTATTTTGCATTTTAATTATAATTGACGCAAATTTGAAAATAAGTCTTAATAAGTAATATCTATAGATCTATATACTTTCACTTATGCGTCAATATATTTTTTTCCTTCATTTTAATATATTTTATATATGCAAAACAGTACATAAATTTCAAATTGATTGCACTTACCTTCAGTTTGATTTATATCTTCAATCTGTGATTCACCAAACATTTTAATTTGCGTAAATTTTTGAATTTTATCGATGATATCCGTTTCATAATTTTTGGCTGATGTTAAAACAAAAAAACTGATTGTCATAAGTAAGTAAAAGTATATGAATAAACCCATGCTAAATCTAAAAGAAAAAAAAACAAATATTTAATATTTTTCACACAGGTAATTTTTAATTTTTTAGACTTAAAGTCTTAGAAGTCAAACAAATTTGGACATTGTGTTCTGTGTTATATGAAAAGCAAAATTTTGTTATATAGAACTCATACAAAAGTCGATATGTTTTTACTTTTATTTATTGCTAATTATTAATTACCAAGATTAAAGTATTTAAATCGAGTTGAACCTTTAAACCTGAAGTATTGTCCTTTTGAAGATTTAAATTGTTCCCATTGATCAATGACATTTTAGGATAAAAATGCATGTTAGGACATTGATTTTTGTTAATTAAATGTGGTTCCTATATGTTATCGTAAATATAGGATGATTACCTGTTGTGTGTCCAAATGTTCAATATACTTTGTATGATATATAACACATTTACATACAATATTTATTTAAAAATTCAATCAACGTTTTTAATGTCCAAAAATTCAGTGACCGCATTTTTAATATATATTTCTCCAAAATTAGTTGAATTTAAAATTGAAGTCACAAATTCTACAAATATCTAATACATTGGAAGAATTTATAAAAGCCAACAATGAGACACATTTTTACATGGTCACAATTTGAATATGTTAACATTGCGCGCTATATATCTTAACCCATTCAAATGTAATTAATGTAAGATGATTGTAAGACAATAGGTTGTATATTGTGTAGAATGTTAATATTATATTTTATCTTGTAGTAAAACATGACAGTGATTTAGTAAAACAATTGTTATTGAATAAATATCAAAAGTAATTTAATTCTATGACGAAACTCGATATTTATGGATGATGGACAAAATCAATTTTTATTATTTAGTAGCTCCAAAAATACCAAATTTGTCGGCACATTTACTTTGGAAATCTCTAAACCGAGGGGGTAACCACTACTAGTTAAAAATGTATCCCAAGGAATTATTTGGCTAAAGTAATTATATTTTACCAGATAAATATGGTATTATATACGAACGAATCAAGGAAAACAATGTTGTTGCGTTAAATAGACATAATATAAGCATGAAGCACCATGCAGCAAGCTTTAAAATAAAATGTAGGGTATAAGTTACGTTTTTTTTAACCCTGAAAAATACCCCACAAGAAATGAAAGTAAATTGTTAAATATTTTGGATAGCTTTTATTTTGAGCCAATAGATGCTCCATAAGTAATAAATAAAGTTTCTATTCAATACACAATTGGTATACGACATTATAGTACCTCTCTTATACCTACATTTATAATCTAGCAGATTTTAATTGAATTACAAATTAAATAATGTAGCGCATCTACTTATACTTTATTAATTTAACTAACATGATATTAAAATAATGTTTTTAACAACTGCAATTAAATAATTGAATATGTAAACTCAAAATTATACTTACCAAAATACATTTACCTAGAAATGATGAGCGTTAATTATTTTACCAAGCACATAATCTTAACAGTTTTACTTAAAGATAATAATCATAATATTATTCAACCACACACCATAAGTCAGTAAATAAATTTTTTTCCAAAATTTCACTCACATGTGAATTCTTTTTTATTTAAAAAAATTTAATTATTCTCTGCAGACATATGAACAGAACACAATTTCTTAATATGAATAAGAAAAAAAAACTCTTTTTTTTTAAATATATTGTCGGATGCGATACATTCACAGGACAGAATATAACTGGCGAGCACGCGAATGTTATTGACCCTCGAGATGACTTCGAACGTATACGCGGATGGTAAAATCCAGTAAGTATAAGTATCGACTATAGTGTGCTGTCTTAATAACCTCAATTTTTCATTTGATTAAACAAACGAATAAATACAAAACGACAAAATCGTCTTAAAAAAGTGAAATTTTTGTGACGTACACATGTATCTACATATAAGATGATGGACAAGGGCCTTCTTTTTTTTATTAATTTAATATCGACGAAAAGATTTGGTCTTTGCAGTTTTTTTAACAATCCAAACAGAGAGAGTTCTGGAATGCTATTGACGACGATTGTTGGTTGTTATTTTTCAATTGGTAATAATAAAAGTAATTTCTATGCAATGTGTTTTTCTCTCTTTGGTAATTGAATTTGAGATAAAACAAATTATGAGCTTTCATATTAAGTGGAGGGGGGTTAAGATGGGAATCGAGAGAGTAAGACCTTTATGATCACATTTAAAAATGACGTTCAGTTTTAGGTAAATCTTTGGAGCAAAGGAAATTAAATAAAAGAAGAGGTGTAAACAATATCACGATAAAAATCATGTTCCATGAGTCCTATTCATTTACTGATAGAAAAAGACGCTTTTGATTGGTAGCTCTTTGGTGAACACAATAAGCAGTAATAATTCGTTCAAAGCATCTTCAACAGGATAAGACAAAATTATTTATTTGTTAACGGAATCACCTGCCTGGTCATTTACAAACCACAATTAACGAATGTGTTTTGTGTTTTGTGAATGCTCAAAATTATGTATTCTATAAGAAACATCACCTCTCCACGTCTTCCCCAATAAAAATATCCCCAAAATTATAAATTTGTGCAACTTTTCATTCAGTAGCGAATCTTCCAAGTGTTAAAGCGTCAATAACCAATGAAATAATTAGTTAATTTCTTTTTATTCCAATTCCAGTAGCGTTGACTAACCAGGCTACACCTAACCTCTTTCAGGCTATGTCTAATTTTAATTATTACAGACAAAGCCTAGGAGAGGCTAGATTTGTCCTGTAATTTCGTTTATACCTATAGTTATTAATAATTCTTATGATATTTAGTATTTAAATTGAAAACACATGTTTAATAGTGTCACCAAAAATTTTTCGCAACGTAACGTTAACATTCCTTATAAAAAAAAAACTTTTAAAATTACAAATAACGCTCGGAGAAAGACCGTTAACGATTTCATGGAAACATCCTGTTGATGCGAGCTTTCCCCTTCTCCAGCTACAGTCATAAAAAAAACACACTTTTTAAATATATCACACACGTTTGCTAAAAATTTATATATTTAATATGTCATCCATGTATATATTAAAATTAAAACAAGTTTAGCATATTTTATTTGCCAATTCCAATAAAACCATTTGCACATCCACACACATACAGGTTCACACTCAATATTGTTAGTTGTGGCACTCAACCACTCATTTCAGGAATTTTTTTCAATTTGGGACTGTTGAAATGAAATTGATGGTGTGTACTGTATAGTATACTGCGGACGGTCTGGTATCTTTTTTTTTTTTTTATTTATTTATTCATATGAATTCCCACAAAAACTCCAAACATTTTTAAGGTCACAAGTCACACACTCATCTCTTTCGCGCGCTTTTTTTTTCAAGAGTTTTTTCTTCTTTTTATAGGTTAACATCAATACTATCATACATATGTACTATTGTACATATATATAAGTATTATATATATATATATATACAGACTGCTCCCACATCCGGTTAAAATACCGATTATCTGTAACAATGATTTTGGCAGTCTCACTTAGAATAAGAAACGAACGTTTAGACTTTAGACGCATATAAATGCAACACTGGTAGGTGTACTTATTAGATTCCTCCTTTCGGAAACACTTCAAAAGTATTCAAAAATCACAATAATATGGCGTAACTATAAGTTTTTAATATGCATTCACGCTATTTATAGATAGGCATAACTATTATATTATTACAGGTAATAAAGTTCATTTACAAGACACGTCAGTCATGTTTTGCATTACAAAAATTTAATTCGCGCACAGTAATCCTTTTGGTGTACATACACAGAGTATACACGAATATACATATAATAGTCGTTATGAATAAACGCGCGCAGCTTAAATCACAATAAAATAACAATGGCAAAAAATAATATTAGCAATTTTTTTTTTTTTTTTGTGAGTGTTAATTATCCAGAAGTAAAAACGGCACCAACTGCATCGATTGAAAACTTGCGGTAGAGTGGAATTTTGCATTTTTTGGTTCTGGTCTTATTGAAAGACCGTGACCTTGACAATTTCGGATATATAACCGACGAGATGCAAACATACATATAATAAGAATGTAGAAAATACTTTTTTTTTCAATTTTTTGACTTTAAATATATTTGTGTAGAACCACATAAAATTCTGATGTATAAAAATATTTTCTTTGCGTCTCGGCGGTTTTTTTTTTCTCGGGTTTTAATCTGAGTGAAGAGTTGTAACAACTGACTCAAATGTATGAATAAAAAAAATATTGTCTGAATATACTGTAGTGGTCAATGAAATGTAAGCAACAACCAAAAATTATTGACAAAGATTCTTTGTAGACTATTAATTAGGTATGTACACATTATATTTTATGAGAATCCCTACTAAGCGTATTCTACGATTAATCATGGAATCAATAATTCAATAAAACTATTCCATAGTCGGAGTTTAAATTTTATATTTCGCTAATATTTTACATGAATAGATATTATCCTAGATAAGGAACATTAATTTTTTTTTAAGCATTGAAAAAATGTAGTGCTAACTCTTTAAGATCAATTTCACAATTTAGCAATTTCGCAATATTTTTTTTAGTAAATGAAAATTTTAGCTTTACTTTAGTTTTATTGGTTTTTCTTTAAACCTTCTATGAAATTATCCAGAACAGAACAAAAAAAATATTTTATTGTCAGTTCCTCCTACATGTAATTCCGTTTCCTTGAAATGTTACCTTTAAATTACCACCATTTCATTTCCCGACTTCTCTACACTTTCTTCACAAATCGTGTGTATATAAATCGAAAAAGTTAGTACCTACTACTAACTTAGTAGGTTCAATGGATTGGCGAAGGATAGATAAGGCAGTTTTTACAACTTACGAAATGTTACAAAAACCCGATACTGTTACTATGTGCAGGTATCCCTACTTTAAAATGGTAGATAGGTTCCAACATAATCCCGTGTTGTATGAGACTATTGTTAAACCATTGTGTTGTACGAGAATTTTTGTAATTTTCTTATCATGTTATAATGAAGTAGTATAGTATACGACCGTGTTACACAAGAATTTCCGTAATTTTCTTATCGTGTTAGATTGAAACCATGTTATAGGAGGGCTACATGTATTGTGTTTGCTTATGTAATGTATGAATGTTATGGGAACAAAAATTGAAAGTGCTATCATTTTATTGACCACTACATTTTATTATACATATGCATATTATAATATACACACAATTATATATATTTACAAATATATATCTTTAAAAAAAAAATTTTAATCATCATTTATACACCAATAGTTAGTTAGGTATAATAAGGTATCAACAGTAAAACCAGACAGAGATTTTAAAAGTTACCTGTTTTTCGGCGGTTTTCTATAAATATATCTCTACATTTACATATATTTTGGATTATAATATTTTAAATATTTATTTCGAAAAAACTTGTTTTTTTTTTGTCTTTTTCCTCGAGTTGGTTGGACATTGGACAACAACAGAACAAATGAAATAAAAAATCTTTTATATGCATTGGATGTCATGCAAATATGTATATTTTAATGTACCTACATCTTTTCAATAATCAATTTGATTATGTAGAGTTTGTACCTAATATAAATATTATTGTAGGTATCAGTATCATTACCTAAAACCTAGATTTATCTATAATTAGCGATACTTCAAATTATGTAGATTGACTACACAGATTTTAATTCAAACCAGGTCCATATAATAATTATGGAAAATCCAAAATAGAATTTTTATAAAAATACCAATAATTTATTTAAATTTAAATATTTTTAATATTCATCCACCACGTTGATTTTATGTTTAAGTTAGAAAATTCAAACAAAATGCTAACAATTAGCATTCATAATACCAAAACCATCTTCATTTAATCAGTACCATCAGTAAATTATTATTATGTATTTTGAATAGAAAACAAACAGTAAAACAATAAAGCTTATAGCTGAAATATGCCTCCGATTAAAAAATAACCAGAATTTCCTGCGCCAACCAATTAGGAGTTCATAAAGTTCCAGGTAACTAAAAAAGAGATTGCTCTGTATACAGCATTTTGAAATTTGATTTATTTTTCGAGATTCTTGTTGATTTTTGACTGAAATTGATAAATGTAAAACAAAAGATGAATTATTAAGTTTCTCTCATTTAATAAGAAGTATTTTTTGAATTTGTTCACATTTTATTAACATCAATTTCATATTTTCCAATATTTTTAGGCACATACAGCACATATTTCAGGTTTTGCTCCACCAGGTTCCATGATGCTCCATCGGTCCTATTATAACTCCCGAAATTTCTTAGTTTAGAATTGAAACAGCTGCCGTGATGATATCGCCATGGCAACGTATCCAAGGTAAAAAAAAATAAATTTTAACGTTTACTTAATAATTGAAATTAATAAGAGAAAATTTTTCACAGAATAAAACATCTGGAATGTAAAGAATTTTTGAATCTACGCCCGCTAATAGTAAAATTTCCAAAATTTAATTTAAAGCATCGACAACAGAAAATACATCAACGAAAAAAAACATAACTATTAAATTTAAAAATAAACGAAATCATATCAAAAAAACCAGTTTTTCTATTATTTGCTCTACAGGAAAAGATCTACAAGAATCCTTGTTCCAAATATTGGAATTATTTCAGTTTAAGATCTACAATATTCATCAATCCGAAACCGATCTACAAGATTCATGAATATCGAAAAATTTATAGCGCCCATAAAACGGCTGTTCCCGAAAACCCCTATATCCCAATTTTCATAAAAATGTCTTCGAAAATACGGATGTTAGAAAAGCTAATTTCAAAACGGTACATGCAGCGCCATCTCTGGGTTTAGTTACCTGCTGATATTTATGAACTCCTGTTACCATTTGGTATAGTATCAGGAATTTTTCAAATTTTTACGTCATTTTCGTGGGGCGTTGTTTGGCAAAAAATTTTGAAAAATTCCGAAATAATCCAAATTAACTCTGGAGTTCATAAATATCAGCAGGTAACTAAACCCAGAGATGGCGCTACATGTACCGTTTAGAAATTGGTTTTTTTAAAATGCGTATTTTCCAAGATATTTTCATGAATATTTGGATATAAGGATTTTCAGAGATGGCCTTTTCTTTGGCGTAATCAGTTATTCATTTTAAGGAAACGATGTAAATTTTTGTTGATCTCTAATTGAAATGAGTCTAATGTTGGGATTAGGAATTCTTGTAGATCTTCTTCATTCGAACAAATAGCCAGCAAATAGTTTAGTTTTTCAACATCTCGTTGATAAATTCCATAATCTGTGATTTACCCCACACTTATTTTTTTCTGAATATTGTTTAGTGCCTATAAAAATGTTTTCTATTTCATTACCAACAACATCGGATTACCCAGATTAAATTAAAATAAGTTGAAAGAATATTTGGTAAAAGCAAACAAAGTGTTTTATTTATGTTTGGCAATATCAATATTTATATGTAGATACTATATATGTATATAGTATAATATCACTAATATCATAATAGTATTTATGACAAAAATTATATAAAAATATCAAAAAAAAAACCTTAAAATAAATATCCGTACATGTATATATATAAAAAAAAATCTTTAATACATCACTAATTTGGCTTATGTAGACGTCACACCACGACGTGCAACTAGTAAATTCAAAATTGGATTTTTTCTAATGTAGCTAACAGCTTTTTTATGTGTTACCATTGTAAAATCATATCCATTGCATTGGAGTATTTTATCGTGTATTCGAAGGCCAGCTTTGGCTGCTGCACTGTCATTATGCACCTCGGTTACATAGATTCCCTAAAAAATAATTTCGAATTATTAACATTTATTTTTAGTATATTCATATTGTTGAAAAGTATTCATAATTCGTACAATTTGTGATTTAAATATACGAATGGTCGATGTTCTAAGTGAATTCCAATTAAAACCAGTAAAGAAGGAAAAATTGGCTACGCCGATTATAATATACCCGTATGAGTACTTGTTTATTGTTTACAACT
>JANSTT010017727.1:0-15993 GCA_026745375.1 Platyura marginata | reverse complement strand
ACACTTTTGAGTTATGTCAAAAAATATGAAAATAAAATGACGTACTTGTTTTATGTTTATGAATCTTCGACTAGAAACAAAAAACATTAAAATAACAAAATTCTTCTTTTTATTTTCCTCAGTCATTTTTTAATTTTCTCAGCAATTTTAGACACAAAATATATTTTCACAAACAAATAATTTTTAAATTAATCGCCAATAAAAATGTCAAAAAATCTAATTAGTACCAAAAAAGTTAAAAATATGTCCATGCGACATTTGAATCTGAACAAAAGAACCAGCAAAATCAGTCTAACGATACACCATTGTCGGTCTTACGATACGCCATCGATAACACGTAAAACAACAACAACTAAGACCAACATTGGTCTACGATTCTCACGAAAACGCACCTAATAAGAGAGTTGCTGTAAACACTGGACATATTTAGATGAATAACTCTATACTTTATCGTTACGGGATAGTTTACCAGGAAATGGTTAGAAAATGGAGTATTTTCTGTAAAAACATTGAATTATTAAAATTAGTTAGGGTAATTATCCAAATAAGAATTTCCCTCTTAAAAAGCTCTTAAATTAATCTTGAACTTAACTTTTATACTATAATCGTCACCTTTAGAGAATTAACTTATAAAAGAGTAATACGTGATTCTTAGAGATATCTATAAAAGTATGAATCTAATATTGGTGATGAAATTTAAAACTCAAGAATCACTCTCTTAGAAAATATAACTTTTGGATATTTTGGGTTTAAAGATTATTGATTAGTTTTTCTTTTGCAGTGGTGGCTATGATATGAATTTGAACCGTTATAATTTTATATTATTTAAAATTTGTAACATTTTTATCCAAATAAAATTTTTGGAAAAAGCTAACCCTTTAAGGTCCATATATTTTGAACATGATAGGACCAATGAAGAATTTTCAAAAAGCTACTCACCTTTCTCTAAATTTAATTCTAAATACTTTGGTACATTTTTCATTTTTCGAAAATGTTAACCCTTTAAGGCCCAAATAGTGCCTTTAAAACATAAAGAATGTCTCACTGAATAAATTTAGTTTTATTTTAATTTTTGTTTTGGTTAACCCTTTTATGTTCAAAATGTCGTATGTGTCACTTTTAAAAAAAAAACCGCCGAAAAAATGGTCAAGATGTTCGGTGAATTCCCAATTTTTTCCATGAAAATGACGAAAGTTTTTTCTTTTAAATAGACCCAAAATGATGGGATCAATAATTCTTACGAGCCGCCACTGTCTTTTATGGTTGATATGAATTCTTTTGGTTGTCCAGCTTTTTTAGGATTAGCTCTTTTATTCCTTATCTATTAATGCAGGTATTAATGCAGGTATTAATGCAGGTATATATGTATATCTTGAAGATATTAATTACGCGGACAACTCGCACTGACCCATAAAAATCCACTTCGAGTATGACGGAGTGGATTAGTAAAGTTATGTTCGCTAATTTGGTTTTTTAGTGATATATTTCAATTATTAAAAATTTATTAGAATAAAAAAAAAAAACTTAGGACTTAATGGGTTGTCTAAATATTCCATAGGACGGATAAGCGTATAGTTATTGCGAGAGTATTCTTAATCCATTAGTTTGGAGGATGCGCAAGATTATATACCCATTAAGAAAATTAATTTTAATTTTTTGCCTATGAAATTGTCTAATGGTAATATCAATAGGTTAAGTACATTGTACATACATCTATTGTACAATAGATCTAAATTAAAATATTTTTTATTGTTGTACGTCTATAAAAACGTGTTTTATTACAAAATTACTATGCAAATAAAAACTCAGGTTCAAAGCTAAACCATTAAATACAAATAGACAGCGAAGACGCACCTTTCTGCAACGGCAATAAATTGGCCATGAACTCGCTAATTAAACGTACGATTAATTGTTTAAGTTATGTTTTGAGTTTTGATTAATTAGACTGAAACATTTACGTCTATTATGGGAAAATATTTTGCTGAGTTCATAATTTGAAATAAAAGATTTTTTTTTTTATTACGTGATTTGTTTTCATCCAATATTACGTGATAGGTAAATTTTACTATATGTAATATACCTAAATATGCACTTAAACTTTATTTGTTCATATATATTTTTTGTGCTTAATTTGATCGAACATCTTTTATGTGAAAAAAAAAACTGTGAAGATATTATTTATTCAGAATACCTTACATTACATATATGGAATCTATTTTTAATTCATTTTCACTTTGGCCTTTTAACTTAAGAAATATTTAATTTCATGTAACAAATTTAAAGAACAAATTTCAGCTACATACAAAACCAGCAACAATTCTTTGTTTAAAATGAGCAACGAAATCTGTAAATGCATTTAATCACAATTTTGGGAATCACACAATATATGTACGCAAATTGATAAACAAATGTGTGCATTATCAATTATCAATTTAAGTAAATTTACGTAGATTAACAGTTCGTCAAAAAATTATTGGTTCAAACTAAATTTTAGTAGTTATTAGTCGTAATGCAAATTATTGGTTCATATGAATGTTTGAATATTTAGCCAAACAGAAACGAGAGATGAAGCTGAAATTTCTGAACATTGCGTAAATTATAGCATTTTTAGGTAATGATTTTTTCAAAAATATGTCATTAGTCCAACGGATTCTACTATGTATGCTGCTTAGAGTTAAAACAGTAATGTCAGATATAAGTACCAATGATTCAAAAGTCTCTTTTATTCTTTTATGAAGTTTGTAGCAAACTTTTCAGATACAAATGTAAGATTTTTTAAACAATAAGTTTCCTATTGGAAGCCATTTTAGATTTGGATTCAGTATGGTAGTTGAAAGTGGAAATACTAAACTTATTACATTATAATGTTAGAAACTTCGTGAAATTGCTATTTCCATTGTGGAAGTTAAATTAATTATATTGAAGTGTGATTTTTTTTGGAATCACCTACACGAAAGCTAACTTGCGCCTATTGTATTGTATAATGCTCCAGTTATATCTATCTCAATTGATATGGCAAGCTCTATTTTTTCTTGTCGAAATATGCAGCACTTGAGGTCTTCTTTTTACGGAAACCTTACAAATGTTCGCTATTTCATAGCCATTTTTTAAGCATTGTTCCATTGTTGTGAATAATCTAACCACTCAGCCTCAGATTAAAATCAACCAGAGTCGATCTTGAACCCGCGATTTTCCACTCCAAAGGCAGCGAGTCTATTAACTGAGCCATTTGATTGATCTTAAGAGAGGTTGGTCCTTATAATGTCCCATATAGTTTCGCGATATTTATAGATCTTTTGTACTGTATGTGTATTTACTTTACCGTGATACGATCTGTCTGCACAGATAATTCTATTTAACGTTAAATTTTAATTATGTCATTATTTCATATAATAGTTCGACTTTTTTTGTGACCCACTGTATTTGATTTGGTATTTTGTTTTTTTAATTTGTATGCACAAAATCACGTACGTACCTACATACCAATCGGACTACCAATGTACTTGACAACTACAATTGACATGAAATTTTGTTATTGAAAATAACTACAAATTTCTTAACCAAACAATTCAGAGGAAAAACCGAATGTTTTCGTTCATCATTTATTTGTTTAGATTTTATTATAAATGTTTTTCTGAACGTTAGCCAATTTAAATTAAATCTAGATATAAATATTACTTCACGGAATAGAGTTTATTTTGAAAAATCAAAAAAGAAAAAGAAAAAAAGGTTAGTCTAAAATAATTGTGATTTTTGGTGTCATTAACTATTAGAGAAATGTGAAACAATAATTTATGGTAAAAAAGAATAATAGACGGTGAATTTTCAGTGTCAATTTAACAAATTTATCCTTACTGCCTTATATATGGTATCTGTGAATTGTATTAGTTCCATTTCGATTAGAAAAGAACATTTTAACAGATCGATCAATCAAAAGGAGCAACTCTATACGAACATTTATCTTCTAAAATGTTCATTTAATCCAAAATCTCAAAAAAAGATCTGAAATTTTTATGTTTTGGAATGAAATTCTTTTTTCAGAATTTACCAAATGATAAACGTAGAAGGAAAAAATTTAATTAAGTTGAAAAACATTCTCGATTTAAGTTAGCGTGTAGCGACTTGATAAATATGTACATACTTTTAATAGAAACGTTCAAGATTCATAAGCCAAACAACACAAAGTCTAAAAACCTTATAAATTTCTAATGTTGTTTAATGTTTTTAATTTTTAATATTTTTGAAAATGATAAATAATAAAATATAAAGTTAAAATGTAATTTTCTATATATGAGACAGCAAAGATAAATGGAGGGATTTTGTCATCCAGCATAATATGTTTTGAAATGCTTAATTTCTCTTTTTACATTTATGTGAAATTCGTTGTCTGAAGATATATGTACTCCAGACCAATTTGCATAGTTAAAGAAAACGAGGGAAAATATGTTTCCATGTTTTTTCCTTGTCTTTATCTATCTATGTATGTATGCCAAGGAAATTCATTGTATTTGCCCTTCGATTGATAATATGAAAATATTTTGCTTGCGCGTGCACAGTTGGTTTTTTTATGGGTGCAAATGGGACACATTGATCAGGCGTCAAATTATATTGAAAGTAAAAAAAAGTGATTATCATCAATTATTTCCAGAATGAATACATCTGTGATTCTGTTAGTATTTCTTGTCGCGTGTGTTCTATCAGCACCCACTGCAGATCAATCGAATGATGTTCAAATTGATCGTCCATTATCGAGAAAAGTACGCGGAATCACTGTTGGTTTTGGTGGCGTTGGTATAGGTGGTGTTGGTGGTGGTCTATATCCGTCAGGTAATTATTTCAATTATTTGAAATTGTAAAATTCCCTATATAATCAATTTTAGGTTATGGCGGTTATGGCGGGTATGGCGGTTATCCATATCCAACATATAGTTATGGATATCCAGGAACATCTGTCTACAGTTATGGTTATCCTGTTTATGCTAGTGGATTTGCTCACATTGGAGGATTTGGTGGTGGCTGGGGTCGTCATGGATGGGGACATGGTTTCGGACATCGTCGTTTTTAAATAACGATAACGATTTTTATGTAAATACTGAAAGTATTATTAAAACCAAATGTTTTTTAATCATAAATAAATATAAATAAAAAAATATATTACTTAATAAAATTAAAAATATCTACTGTTAAAATATTTTTTTTTACATTTCGAATTAATTAATTAAATAATAATTTAGCTAACAATTCATCCATGTTTGTATTCGTGACGTCTTAAGCGAACCATGTACGAATACACTCTCGGAACGGAACTTATTCCACTTCAAATACACCGTTTTGCCTGATATTTATTCCATTTTAATTTCTTTTTTTAAATTCCATCACAATCTGTACAAAACTTGTGTTTCCTTAATTAAAAACGTAAACAAAATAAAAATCCATCAATTGTATTGGCTGTTATCTAAAATTGTATTTATGTGTTAGTGAGAGGCGGCCATCATTAAAAACTCTGTAATGTAGGATAAATATTAAATAGTCAATAGTGCAAAATGGCGAAACGGGTCGCTACAAAGGAAATTTAACAAACATTTTTATAATTCAGTGTTAATAGTTAAGTGATGTTGATTAAAAAATTGAAATACCTGGACATTTATACGGTTTGTGGGCAGTTAGTGGCAATGCTAAAAAGATGGGTATTTGTGGATATTATTTTGATTTAATTGGCAAGGTGCTGTTCAATGGAATCTGAAATAAATGCACTCAAATCTGTTTTCGTGCGGTGGATAGGGAAATTGAACATAAAAGACTCCCAAAAAATAGGTTTTTTAGAGTTTAGAGTGTATTGTGATGGACATTTTTGATTTTCCGCAAAAAAATTTCTCATACCGTTTAAAAAAAAAATAGCACAAAAAAAGACTAGACAAAAACAGGTTTGACTGTATTTGTTTTGTTAACAAAACTACAAAATTGGATGACCATTTTTAAAGTAAGTAAAGCAAAACTTAAAAAATTATTTCAATATTTCTTTTCTAATATTTACATATATTTTATTGATTATTGAATCGCTAACGATGTTTGCGTTTACAAGATCCCCCCCTCCTCAAAAAAAAAAACTCAAAATTCTCGTATAAAAAACTTTATTTTATAAATATTTACATTACTTAAAAAACCAAACACAAGACTATCTATCCAAATATCACTGGTGCTGGAACAACAGGCACTGCGGCTGGTACAAAAACCGGATATGGTTGAGCATAAACAATTGGCTGTGGTCGGAACACTGCAAATGGTATCGGTACCGGAACAATTCCAAAGCCACCTTTAAAACGTCTACGAAAACCATGTCCGGCAACGGCCATGGATAGTGCACAAAATGTAACAATCACTGCAGCAACAAACACAAAACGACGTACAATGTTCATGGTGCCTGGTTTTAGTTAATCTTCCTATGAATTTAACAAAATACTGATTTTAACATTTTACGCTTTAATCTTATATATTTATGATATTACTTTCAATATTTAATCAAAATAAGATTTATACATAAATAGTATGGAAATATGTAGATGTGTAGACGTTAATTAGCATATCGACAAATTTATGCTACAAGTGGGTTATATATATGATAATTAACAAGGTAAGTATATATGTATGTATATACGTATATAAGTATACGAAGATTTGACTCATTTTATGGGAAATAACTCGGCGCTAAGGTCGTCTTCAACGGAATTCAGAAAAGAAAGATTTCATAATCAAATAGTTCAAATATAAATACATATAAATGCAAGTTTTCAATATTTTTATTTTTTTTTTATTTGGGGGTGATGGTTGGCGGACGGAAGCCCGATTTCAATGCTTACAATTGTAAACAGCGTTATAACCTATGACAATTTAATTAAAAACCAGTAAAGAAGGAAAAATTGGCTACACCGATTATAATATACCCGGATGACTACTTGTTTATTATCTATGACTTTGTCCATGTCTATTTTGTCTGTACAATTGGGTAAATTGAATACAAATTATGAAAAACCCTAAAAATGACATGAAAATTGATTCCAGAGCCATAACGGTATTTCGTGGAACTTTCTAGTCTACGAATAAAATCTTCATTTTTTTATTCTCTATCATTTTTGTCATAATAATTTTTTCCATAATCTAAATACTTTTCGAGAAAATGATTAAAAACCCTAGAAATTCAATAAAATTGATTGCAGCGCCATAACGCTAGGTCGTACAACTTTTTGGTCTATGAAAGAAATTTTCATTTTTATATTCTCTATAATTGTTGCCATATTCATTTTTTTTACATTTCGACTATCTATCGAGTAAATGACTGGTTTATATCAAAATTAGGTGTACACTGTACCACAGCCTCCCCTATTTTTTGTTCGATTTGCTCCAAAAACAATAGGGATCTTACACTATATAATAAACTGTCAAAATTTCAGCTTTCTTGATCACGGGTAGACGGACGGACAAATTTTTTTTTCTACGATGAGTATTAAGGGGCATTACAAACTCCGTACCAAAGTTATAATACCCTTCGATTAACATCATATGGGTATAAAAATTACTTGCGATTTCTACATTAAGACAATTCGTTATGAATCATATATATTTGAACATTGTTCGCAAACATACGAGAACAATATAGTGGATGATAGATTGGTCAGTTATAATGTTTATCAATAAAATGACTTTTAGGACTAGTAAGTCTTCCCCAACTTCTAGAAGAGATGATGTATGTACATTAGTTATTAGAAATGTTCAAATTTGTATGGAGAAAAAAGGAAATTCAAATCTCAAATGTGACTTTACTTTTTTCGGTAGTTTATTTTAATACATTTTGATTCAAAAATTATTTTTACAAAAAAGTGAAATTTAGATTTTAGTGGCCACGTTTTTCAAAAATATTTTGGGTAGTTTTTGGGACATAATCTAGTTTATATTCTAATATTTCGGTTAGAACTTAACAAAATTTGATAGCCTCTAACTTGTTTTAAGGAAAATTAGTGGTATTTTAGGATAACTTTGTGATAGCTTGCTTTAAATTTACAGTACGATCAAAGAAATTAGGTTAAACTATTTATTTTTTTATTTTTAACTAATGTCATTTCAAATTTTTCAATTTTTCTCTTAAGTTTTCCAAGACAATCAATAAATGTTATTTTATATACTGTGAAGCTCGTAAAATTCTCTTAAATACATCTATTTTTTATTTTTTATTTCAATGTGCAGTAGTAAAATAATTAATTTTTGGAATTTCGATTAGATTTTTAGAATATTAACTAGATCAGTAATTCTTAACCTATGGATCGCGAGAATTTTAAAAAGGGTCGCGTAAAATTTTCAAATATTTAAGAAATTTTTTTTTTTTAATTTTTATACTTCCAAATTTATTTATTGAAGTTCTAGAATCTAGACTGAAATGCTAACTGTATTCACCGTACTGGGCTACGTACGTTAATTCGCAATGGCCGCTTATTTTGTCGTTCGTATATTCGCAATTTGACATAAAATCGGAATCCTTCGCAGCGCAACCATCGTTAGTTTATTCATTGCGATTGCGAGTTTCATCGCAATTTTGTGCAGAGGTCAAAACTATAGACACAATTGCACTGCGAAAGCGATAAATGTTGACGTTGACATTTGTCAAATTGAGATTTCATTCATAGACCAAAACATTTCACGACCTACCGTTATTACAATTTTGGTCTTTTAATTTGTTATGGACTTGTACATATGAAGGAACATAAATGAGGTCGAATTAAATCCTCACCATAAAATTGGGGTCGTGGTGCAAAAAAGGTTAAGAACCGCTGAACTAGATTATGTACGAAAGAAGTGCCAATAAAGCTTTTGAAAAAAATGTTTCACTATCGAAAATTCGGTTTTTTTGCAAAAAATGTTTTTTGGATCAAAATGTATTGAAATGAATATTTTTCGTTCGTCTACCACATTGTTCTTCTATTCCATTTGTTCTTCTGTTCTATGTGAAGGATCTTCTATTATTCTATTAAATTCCAATTTGAAGGGAATTCAATATGAGATAAAATTAAATTCGTTTTACTAGATTAATATGAAAATGCCTTTATTGTAGCGATGCATGCTTAATATTATTATAAGATATATATATTTACAATTTTTTATAACATTATGTTTTTGATTTCTTTTTTTTCGAAATAATTTTTTTTTTAATAATACATAATAAACATAATAAACATAAAAATAATAATAATTATATACGAGTAGAACAGATGATCACAGTAATATTAAATTAGTGGTAAAAATTCATTAATGCTGAAATGAGGCGCCATGGGAAAACATAAACAAAAAAATCATTGTACATTCTACTAGAGAATTATTTGAATCCAAATCTGGGCGCTTGTCGGGCTGGTGGTGGTGTAGGTATATGAAGACCTTCGGCTCGGTAACCATTTTCATCGGCAATATAAGTAATTGTGTAGACAACGCCATCTGGTCCGGTATATGAATAAGATCCTTGCATAACCTATTTGTGGATTAAAAAGAAAGTTACTAATTTTAGTTAATTTATATAAAAATGGATTGATCTCAAAATTTAGTATTCAAAATTAAAAATTAAAATCTTCCAACGAAATTGGATCTAAATTTTAAACTCAAACCCAAACTTTCTAATCGTCACTTTTTTGTCAAACTTGTTTTTTGTTCATAAATGAATTGAGTTTGAGTTGTGAGTTGTGAGTTAAGGTTTTTGATCGAAAACATTTAGACAATGGGAAAAAAATTAAACTTTTTATTAAAAATTAATTTTTTTGAGAAATGCATTTGGCAACATTTTAAAATATTTTCGATTTATTGTAATTAGGTCATAAATATTAAGTAATAAATTGAGTTTGAGTTGTGAGTTAGTTAGATCGAAATCATGTGGAGAAAAAATGAAAAAAATTTTATCAAAAATTTACTTTTTCGAGAAATGTATTTGCCAAGATTTTAAAATATTTTCGATTTTTTGTAATTAGAGGTCATAAATAAATTGAGTTTGAGTCGTGAATTAAGGTTTAAAGATCGAAAAGATATGAAGGAAAAATGAAACTTTTTATTAAAAATTTACTTTTTCGAGAAATGTATTTGCCGAAATTATATAATAATTGCATACAATTAAGTCATAAATAAATTGACATTTTAGTTGTAAATTAAGGTTTAGAATGGAGGAAAAATGAAATTTTGTATAAAAAATTGACTTTTTCGAGAAATGTATTTGCCAGGATTTCATAATATTTTCGATTTTTGCAGTAATTCGATATTATAATTGTAAATGCAAACAATTAAGGGATAAATAAATTGAGTTTGAGTTGTGAATTAAGGTTGAGATCGAAAGGATATAAAGGAAAAATTGACTTTTTCGAGAAATGTATTTGCCAAGATTTTTTAATTATTTTTCGATTTTTAGAGCAATTCGGTATTATAATATTGTATACAATGAAGTCGGAAGCGCAGACAGAATTAATATTATGGAGTAAAAAACGTCATAAATTCCATATTAAAATGTTAAGTTACGTTAAGTATTGACAGTTTTATAATGGCAATATATTCCACCTGACATGGATATTCCAATTGGCAATTCAATAAATATGGTTGAAGTTCAATATAAATTTTAAAGTAAATTAACTTCACCATTTACTTAAATAACAATAAATAATTTCATTGATAGGTCATATTCTTAATTATTTTTATTGTATTTCTTTTCATGTCTGTTCCACTATATGCAAATATGTTGCGTAATAAATTCAGTTAAAATCAAGGTTTAACTATACAGTACCAAAAGTTAATCATTCATTCAGATTGTATGTACAGGTAATAACAATGGAGAGAGATTACTAAACAAATGGGAAAATAGAATTTTTGAAATTTTAAATGAAACCCCGGTATTATAATACCCACAATACTCTTTTGAATATATGTATATACATAGACCTTTTAATGTCTAAAGTTTTGGCGAAGATAAAGTTTAATATTCGTCGTAGTCTAATTAAACTTTTCCCCCCTCCGCCAAGTCATTAGTACAAGTACAAGAGCGCAACTCTTGATGTGCCTTGACAGTTTTGACAATTAAACATGACTTGAATGTGGTGCACACAGAAAATTACATGTTTCGTTATAATAAATTGTATAGAATAAATGAATGAATGAATGAATTCTTGGTGAAATTAATTAATGATAATTTTTGTTGTTGTTGTTATTAAATTGTATTAATTAAAACATAACTCACCTGAGCTTCAACTTGGGAACCGGGATTTTTGAGAAATCCTTGTTGATCAGCCCGAATGCCATTGCTAGTCTCATAACT
This sequence comes from Platyura marginata, assembly GCA_026745375.1. NCBI lineage: Eukaryota > Metazoa > Arthropoda > Insecta > Diptera > Keroplatidae > Platyura > Platyura marginata. The sequence goes on along the minus strand of JANSTT010017727.1, from coordinate 4,664 downwards.
GTAAGTTTAAATAATAATTTTTGTTGTTGCATTACATTTGTGACAATTGTGAATTTAAAATGAATTGATTTACTTGTATACGTAAGAACCATCAGGATTTGCGTCGTAAATTTGTTTTAATATGACCGCATCGTGATCTCTTGATGTAACTAATGGCCGTAATTGTCCATTGACGATTGAGATGACAGCAAGAATTACTATGATCTGTTTGAATTGACATTTTAAATGATTATTTATTGATTTTCAAATGATAAATATCGCTTAAATAGTAATAAGTCAAATCAAATTTTTATTTGCTAAAAGGTAACAATTTCACAGCATCTTTTTATGGTAAAATTGAATAATTTTGCATATTAAACATTAGAATACAGAGAGTGTATAGTGTGTGGGCTCTATCAATCATTATAATGTATGTATGTGTGTGTAGGTATTGGTAAATACGGTGCTATATGGCATTTATGATCCGTGTTTATGATTGATTTGGGTTCAGTAATTTTGCATGGTTTGTATGTACTTAACTGTTATAGAAGGTCAGTTAATCGGTTTGAGTGCAATTTAAGCATTTTTCTAGGTGCATTTTAAACAACTTGAAATCATTTTACTTTAATGTTGAATATGAAATTATGGGCGAGATGTGTTTTCCATTTAATCCTCTAACTCCCCTAATTTTAATAATTAGAAGCCACTTTTTTCAAACAATTTTCACTTTCAACTCTGTTGTATAGCTAAAAGAACAAAACTTCCTATAGCGCATGATCACACCAAAACACAGAGCGATCTTTCGACTGGACAGACTGGACTGAGCAATTACCTCTGTGAATTATAGCCCGTCTAGTCTAGAGGCGGTCTAAGGAATTAAAGAATTAATTTCGGACCGAAAAGTCTACGACAAATGAATTTTTGGACTTTTTGAGGAAGACCTAATAATTTTGATGAACAAAAATAATTGAATTTCACTTTTTACACCACTAAGCGGTAATGCGTCAAATAACGCAATTGTTGTAATTTTGATTTTTTTGTCTTTTGAGCCAAAAATGTTGGCTTTTCAGTAATGAAATGAAATTGCAAGAAATAAAGCGAGCAAAATCTTTGGCCTATTTATTGGCAGTTCTCTTTATTTGCTGTACCATTTGTTAACAGTACAGGTAAATATTTTGAAACAAACAAGGAAATATTCAGACGAGCGAAGCGGGCACAATTATTTTCTTACATTATATAGTAAAAAGTAATACAGGCCGTGCAATAATACAATTGACTTTAGATTATATTTTTTGGACAATACATGATGGACAATGGGGGAGGGGGAGTGATTTTCTGAATTTTGTTTTTTCATATATTTTTTCAAATTTCTTTCTATACTTTCGACAAATTTCTTGAGAAAATCGTCAACAATTTTAACTTTGAAGACGACACCCAGATGATATCTAATTAATCGGGCTTATGAAATAAATTTGTGTATCGATTTTTGAAAAATTCCGGTTTAAATTTCATTACTTTCCTTCCTCTACGTTCCTTTAAAAATTGATTTCGATTTTACATATTTTTGAAGTTGTAAAATTTAGAAAAAAAGACACCATTTTGACCCTCGATTATGTATGATTATAGGTAAGAAAGAGATGAATTCTTTGAAAAGAAAACATTTTATTCAATTATCAGGATGGAAAAAAAATTAACGATGCGTTAAAATTATATTAAACTTGGAGGAGGGTTGGGGATGATTTGTTAAATGTAGTGTAATTAACTCTAAATAAATTAATATTTGAAAATTGGTCGATTTTTTGACATTCAAAAATATTTGTCAACATCATTGCGGGACACATTTACGAAAACTGTTAGTCGAAAATCGATCAGTGGGCATAATTGGTGCTACCCAGTGCTGTCGTTTTACAGTTTGTCGGAGTAGTAGAATTTTACGAAAAAAACGGAGTATGGACATTTTCGGAGTATTGAATGAGAAAGTTGAAGAGTAAAAAAAAAAGTCATTGCATTATTTAATAAATTGTTTTTCTCAACAAATTTAAAGTCAAAAAATTTCACTTTTTATCAAGTTGTACTAAAAAAAGTCAATTAATTTTACAAAAATTATTGCTACTGGTACTTTATACAAAGCAAAAAAACTAGATTCCAATTAAAACCGGAGTATAATGACTGGTCAGATTATTGTAGTAGTTTGACATACTAAAAAGGACTAAAAATACTCAATTTAGAGTAAAACGACAGCACTGAGTATACCACATTATCTACTGTAGTGCGGATAAAAATGTTGCTTCTTTTATAATCTCGCGGATAAGATTTTTTAATTTTTGGAAAATTATATTTTATCTGATAATAAGGTGGCAAACATGAAATTTTGAGATATTTATGATGTCAAAAAAATTAATCTTCAGTTCTGACATAAACCCAGACTCAGATTTTGTTTTTAATGTTTAAACAGCGTCAATCACTTTGATGCAATTATTATTATTATTCCCAGGTAATTAGCACAAAAAAAAAAAACTAAAACCACTACATATATGTTAACATTTCCGACTTGGTCAATGTTTCCAAGGCACTAATATGAAATAACTAGTTATATATGTATACACTTCAAGAAAACTATAGGTACACGATTCATACTTTAACGATTTAATTTAACGATAAAACGAATTTATTTGATGTAACATCCATGTTTTACATCAATTCAAATACCTTATCAAGCATCTTCGTTATTTATTTGATTTGAGAACAAAAAGAAGTGAATAAATAAGACAAAAGAGACAGACATAGGTGGAATAGAAAAAAAAAATCCGAAAAATTCTCTCCATTTGCGACTAATATACTTTGGGTTTTGTTGGAGACATAAAAAAAAAAAAAAAAAAAAAAAAATCCCTCCCTTTGAAAAATCCTTTTTCACGCACATTACTTTCTCATCATTAATTCATCGCACCCCAAAAAATCTCTTTTGGGGTTGGTTTTCTTTTTGTTTTTCATCCTTATTGTCACCGTCGCCGTGTATTATATAATGTACATGTTTTGGAGATGAGTAAAAAGTTTACTTACGAACTTCATTTTTTCGTTTTTTTTGTATTTTTTTTTGGTTTCTTTTATTTTCGAAATTGACACCGCACAGTTATCACACAGTTTCTATTGTACGAGAAACAAAAACAATTGTAATCCTGATAAATGAACACGTTTCAGTGATTCTATATTTATTTTTTTTTTATTTTATTTTAATTCACTTCTTTGTGCACACGGTAAGAAACACCTTATGAATATGGAATAGATTCGTTGGTGGCATCTTATATATACCCTTTATGAAAAAAGTAGCCACAGCAGTTGCAAGATGACGATTGGAGAATTGTAATAAGAGATGAACAACACTCTGTTTATACACATCAGAAATATGCATCCATTCTATTCGATCATATGCTAAAAAAGGAGGATTGATCTGTATTGGAATTGTTGTGAAAACAAGGTGATCAATATTTATATATTGAAATTGAATGAAACTTTATTATTTATTATTAACAAATCATATACGGCCCATTGATTCTATATTAGGAGTCAAATTACCTTATAGCAACAAATAATAATTAGTTAGGAAACACCTTGTGTGTATATATAAATAAATAAAATGTGTATCTTAGCATCTCTATTTATTATACATAATCATATTTTTGATATTGCCACATAATTTTTGCGGTTTTATAAAATGTTTTGTACCCTACCATCATTCTGTATATAATGTTTGGTATGTAATGTATGTATGTACGTACATATATGTACATCTTATGGGGCCCATCACTTATACATTTATTATCTCTATCAGACTATAGGCGGTTTTGGTATTTTTATATTTTTTTTTTTTTTTAAATAAATCATTGACTTATTTATGATTTTTCTTAAAGGTTAATTAATATTTGATGAGATCTCTATGTGCATGTAGTTAGTATCCTAAATGTTTGGTGTTTTTTTTTTTGCTCTTTCTCTAGTAAAATACAAATCTTTGCATAAACATGATCGATTAAGACTTTAATTCTTAATTATATTCACAAAATATTAGTTCCTATAGACATTTAGTATGACCTTTTTATGCCACAGACAACAAGAAATGTTTAGTTTTTTTTTGTTTTTTTTTCCTAGTTTCATAAATTACTAATTATGTAGTACCTATCTTTCGGAATATCTTATTTGGTATGTTTGGATTTTTTTAAGTAAATTTTTCTTACTAATTAAAAGAAGTGTCTCAATGAAATTGACAGGCTCATTATCGGTAGCCCGCACATCATCACATATTTTGTTTTGGATTAATTAACAGCTTAATGCATATTTGTGGTTTTTGCACTAGAATTTTGAATTGTAACACTCAATTTTGCTCTGTCTACTGATGAAATAAAAAAATCGAAATTATTATTCTCTTTGATTATGATCATGATCACAAACTGTATACGAATAATTAGAACGAGCAAAGAAGAACAGAAAAACATAAGAACAGAAGAACAGAAGAACAGAAAAACAGAAGAACAGAAAAACAGAAGAACAGAAAAACAGAAGAACAGAAGAACAGAAGAACAGAAGAACAGAAGAACAGAAGAACAGAAGAACAGAAGAACAGAAGAACAGAAGAACAGAAGAACAGAAGAACAGAAGAACAGAAGAACAGAAGAACAGAAGAACAGAAGAAC
>JANSTT010017726.1:0-15993 GCA_026745375.1 Platyura marginata | reverse complement strand
ACCGACAGTTGCAACGGTGCAATGCGATTACACGAACTGCTACTTTTTGACAGTCACAGTTGAGACAACTGTCGCCAGCTGTTATCAACTGTTAAGGCGATTACACGGCAACTGTTGCCAACTGTCAGAAAAACAGCAGTAACTGTTACTTTTGACAGTTCGTGTAATCGTAGCATTAGTGTCCGACATTAGGTGCTATCCGTCGTTAAGGTACTTCCCCCTAATATCAACGAAATGGTTGGGACGAACGATTTTATTCTACTTAAAATAAATAAAATCAGTGGCTGACAAAAGCCCTTCGCCGCACTTTACAATCCTTATAATATATTAGTTCGTTGTTTGAAAACTTCGCTGTATCTAGTTATGTTGATTTTCGGATATATGATACAAATTCACTGAATCGTAATAACCTCCACCAGGTAACTAATCACATTTATTAAAATAAATTTTCTCTGCTTCTAGAAATCATGAACGAGAACGAACAAAACGGTCTATTGAAAATGACAATGAAATCATTAAAACCACAATGCCTATCGAAATAAGTCAACTACTTAAAATACAATCATCACTTGACACCGTTCAATTAGCGTTGAACGACCACAATTCAATGGAAATACATTCACGACATAAACGTGAGACAATTGATCATATAAGTGCTTTCATTCAGGTATTTTTTTATTTTGCGGTATTTCTTCTTTCCTTTTTTTAATTATTTTAATTTTAATTCATATAGGAAATTCAAGAATCCCTTGAAAGTCTGGAAACATCATTTTTAGAACATGACGAAATTGTGCCAAATTCAAATGCGACCAACAAAATTGGCGCCAAATGTTTTATCGAAACGAATGGCAAAGTAAATTGTTCCGATATTATCTATGAAGATGAGAAAAGTTGGAAAAAATCACGAAATCAAATCGATTTGTTAATAAAAGTTTTGAAAAATAAAATTAACGATTTAAAGGATATTAAGAAACATTTAAAGGAAAATAAACCGCTTCATCTGAGAGATGTGGATGATACATCATCGAATGAAGATGATGAATTCGAAAAGATTAATCGAAAAATCCATCGCAAAGTTTATAATCACAGTAATTCAGTTCATTCAAAGCACAATGGACACATGATTGAGAACAAAGTAACAAATGACGATTTTGAAAGTGAAACTACACCAAGACCTTTTATCGTAACTGAGAAGAATGACATTCTTGGCATTATCGATGACAATAACTTTGAACTTAGTGCTACGACAACGGCTAGGGTCGCAACTACCCCACTAACACATCGACTCAGTCATAGAATCAAATCAAATCGAACTCAAACGAGCGGCGGTCATCGAGTGCACAAAATACACACCGAAAGTATGAGTGGAAGTGTTTCGAACGAAAATATTACCGGCAGTTTTATGCACAAAACAAATGACGTAGTTAGTATTAGAAGAACAACAAAACTGCCCAAATATATTGACACAACTTTAAGCAGTAGTAGTAGTAGCATTAGTAGTAGTAGTAGTAGCAGTAATACAAATACAAATAGTAATAGTAGTAGTAGCACCACAGAGCCTATGACAACGAAATCAACAATACCAAAATCTTTCCAAATAGAAGATGGACTAATTGTAAATACTTTGGATGGCCCCACAACAATGCCAACAAAATATCGAATTGACTTTACTACGAAGTCTTCAAATGAATTTGATCGTACATTTTCACAAACAAATTTTCTCATTGAAAAATATTTTTAATGAAACTCTCTATTGTAGATGTTGCCGTTGAAACTACTTCATTCCAATTGGAAAATAGTGTTAATGAGAGTTTGGAACAAGTCAACGATCCATATCCACAGCACAAACCTAAGTATATACCACCGTCTGAATGTTATTGTGAAGAAGCCGATAAGTGAGTATGTTTTTTTATTGACTGTCACATAATTCCCATCCTATCAATCCACAAATGGACAAATACGGCAAAAACTGCTATTTCCGAATATTTAATTAGAAATTTGTTTCGTGATTACATTTTCCTCCTCATCTCATATATATATATACATATTATATATATATAATATACTCCGAAGGTTTTAAAATTCATTCACTTCCTGTTTTCACATTTTCAATTGGGTTGACATCAACCGAAATGTGTCTTAAAATGCTCCATTATTTGACTAGTCCAGCCACAAGATTTGGACAAATTTTAATGTATTTAGATCATAGACACTACCAACTAATTAATCCTGCTTGTTCTTTCGCTGCACCATCTCCAGGCCTTTTGATATCCTTGACTGGATGCTCATCGATGATGACTTGTTGATGGATTCAAAAAGAGAAGATAAGTGTTCTTCCACTACTAGAATCTTTTACTATCTTATCATATAATCTAGAAGTTTTCCCAGTCTTTATGATGCTTACTTATTTATTAGCCCTTCTAACCCCGTCGATTATTGGCTGACTCCACTACATCTCTTCATTGCTGGCGATCCGCGGCGAGCGTTTTCCAATTTCGAATACCCAGCACTCGTAGATCCTCCTCCACACCATCTATCCATCTTTTTCTGGGCTTTTTCTCGCCTTCGGTTTCCTTCTATGTTCGATATTGTGTTCGTTCACTGGACCACACATTTTGCACTATATTTTACGTTCAAACCACGAAGACCACGTTTCACTCCCGTATAAACACGGACACTAGTTTTATAGAGTCAGTGTCTCGTGGGCCTGTTTAGGAGTCTTTATGTGGTGACCCGAGTTAATTACCGTTAAATATGGGACGTCCCGTTTTACTTTTTTCTTTTACCACATTTAAGATTCCCACCAATCCCTAAATAGCAATATGCCCCCCCATACCTTTCAATTTACTATTCGCCATTAATTTACTGATTTTTAAAAATGTGGAAATATTTGTTGTCAGAGATATCATAAAACCTGATATAGCAAGAGAAACAAGACGAAAATTAAAGGAGGAACGACAGAAAAAAAAGGAACGCAAACGAAATAAAAAGGCAAAAATGGAAAAGGAATGCCTAACAGAACGAATGAATTGCTTTAGGTAAGTGAATATTTGTCGGCTTCTTCTAGTCTTATTTATTACAGACAAAAATCAATTATCATTACAGTCACGACAACAGCCATTGGCGAACGGCACCGCTATGGAATGATCAGCCATTTTGCTTTTGTATGAATGCCAATAACAATACATATTCATGTGTTCGGACAATTAATCAAACCCATAATTTTTTATATTGTGAATTTACTACCGGACTTGTGACATTTTACAATTTGAGAATTGGTAATCGATCTATATACAGTACCTGGTCCAAGGAATTGCACGCACTCTCCATATATCCATATATGTATGAAGAGTGCGCGTGCAATTCACTGGCCACATGCTATATATACGGTGTGATTTTCCTATCTAATTAAATGTTCCATTTGAAAACCAGATCCCTTTGAAACACAAAATCGTGTATCATCTTTAACGCCCGAAGAAAAATCCTACTTACACGATACGCTCGAACATTTAAAAGCATGCCGGGGCCGAAGTTGTACATTGCATCGTCATTCGAACAGTGGCAACGTTCAGAGAGAACCGAATTTGGCACAGCCGCAACGTGTTGGTGCAAAACGGAAAATTGATGCAATAAGTAAGTAGAGCCAATTTTATCGAAATTTTGTATTTTGGCTTTATGGCGTAGATTTTATAAGAAATTTATTGTTAAAAAGCAGCTGGTACAAATCGTCATTATATGGAATTTGGAGAATCGAAACGGAGAAAAACAACAAAGTGAGAATTGGTTTTGTTTTTGTTTGTTGTGTTGTTGTGTTTTTGCTTGATTTTAATGTGAAATAACACTGCCTACTAATTTTGAGTATTCCACAAACTTTTTCTTATTTCTTTTAATGATTGCACTATTTGTCTATTTTGGTTTTGCACATTTTTAATAATTAAGAATCCTAAGACTTTTCACAATCCCAAAGAAAAATTCAATCTCCAAACACAAGCTCTCCAAGGTTTTAAAAAATCTAGTGTTTGGGGATTTTGTTTGGAGATTTTTTTATTTGTAGATTTTGTGTTTAGGGATTTCGAGGCCAACCCATTTTTAATTTAGTTCTTAACATATTGGCTCTTGAGTTCAGAAAAAGTGATAGTGTAGTGTAGTTAAATATTTTATTTATCATGAGAACAGTGGCGTATTGGTTATATAAGAATGATATACAATCTGTGTCCTCTGTTAAATAAAGATTAGTACTGTGAGAACACCACAGCAGACACCAAAATAATTCCCAGCAACCACGACTGGGCGCAGAGTAATGTACCTAATATTTAGTACCGACCGCCCACTAGTAGGCGATTTAAGCTTTCATGGTAGCCGGTAGGGGTTCTAGGCACCGCGCATCTATGAATCAATGACAGAGTAGGTTTTAGTGCACCGTAGACTGGATGAAAAATCCATTTATCACCAAATATTGAGGAGACTGGTACAACTTGCCAAAAAGAACAGTTAAAACTTAGATATGATGAAAAAAGTAAATATAATGTCGATAGTGGTGGTTATGAAAATCTGGGTAAATAAAAAAATGCACAAATGGTAAATACAAAGATACAAGAAAGTCATAAAAAGGTTGTTGACTACCCCTGCTTTAGATTTATAGATGAGAATAGGAAAATCGGATAATTTTACCCTCATTGTTGAAGTTTTTAATAAATTGGTCAAACTGAGTCAATGTCACTGAAACTTTTAAAGGGATGTAGTTGAATAGGAAGAAAGATCAAATAAAAGAAAGAATGTAGGGATATGGATGGATTAGTTATTAAAGTTTTATGACAACTCTATAATTTTATTCTTTCCTCTTCCGTTTTGTTAAGAAAGGCCCGACGTCCTCTATAAATTCGCCTAACCCCAAAGGAGGCAGAGATATCGTAATTAAACGCGAGTTGTTTTCGCAACCAATGGTGCCGAACTAGTAACCCTAGAGAAAGCTAACAAATCATCGTCCAAAATCTGTGGCACTATTGTTATTCTAGGTTTGTTTCCTGGTGTATTCTATATAGAATAGGTTTGCTTTGCTTTAAATATTCTTAGCGGATATAGTCTAATAATTTATTTTCGCATCTAATTCTACTTCTAAAAATCTCTTCCTATGTATCTTTTAGTTATTGTTATTTTACTTACTCTAAAATATTTTTTTCTTCTTTAGATGGAACAAACGCAAACACTGGCAAAGCCAAAACGATCACATGAGACGAAATCGCTCTAATCGACGACCACTTTGGACTGAACAGGATCTGTATCATTAAAATAGTTAATTAATATTTTACGGAGATCTTTGCTACAAAACAACAACAATAATAAACTACGTCATACGTCATATTTATATATACTCTCTCCCTCTCACTCTCTCCCTCTCTCTCTCTCCCTCTTTCTCACTCTCTCTATTAACATAAAGCTGTGTAGAAGCAACCGCCAGTTTAGTTATTTTCAATATAGATTTGTTGTAGAATTTGTTGGTACGTGTGTTCGATAATTGAGCACATTACAGAAACATTTTTTCGCAATGTAACTGTAAGAGAAAACCAAAGGAGCGCTCTCTCTCTCTCTTTATAATCCCTACTCAGCAATATAACTTAGTGTAATTGTAAAAATGATTTTTAGAGGCTTTTTAAAACATATTAACCGGAAAGATGACAACTCTTCTACAAATAATTTATAAGAAACTGTATATTAAGCTCTTTCTGTAATGTAATAATGTAAGTAAGCTGATGACCTCTAGCTTCAATAATTTTTGTTTTTTTTTTAGCAATTGAGTGTGACCAAAATATTTATAAGTTATCGCTTGCATTTGTAAAGATGTGGACAATCCTAAAAGTTAGAATTTAGAAGAATTTGTTTTTTGCGTTTCCACTGTGTTTTACCATCATTTAATAAAAATTGTCTGGGAACGTTCATAATTGAAACGCACTGGAATTGTTGAAACTAAAGTAATCATCGTTTACACAAATAAAAATCTTGAAATTATGTGAAAAAATGTGTTTTAATATCTTGCGTAATTCCTTAATGTTAATCTTTAACCCTTTCGACCCGACTTTCAAATAGAAAAGGGATGTTCAAACTCTTACTAGTACATATATGAGCCATTTGGATCGAAAGGGTTAAAACTAAACTATATATCAACTTATCATCATTTTGTCCCCAATCTAACTTGAGAGGTAAGAAGTGTCCTAAGATCGAGTTCCGTTGGTTAAGTCACACAAACAAGTTTTTAGAAGGTCCCAGTAACTGTAAATGTCAATTATCGATTTTTTTTAGTACTAAATCTAAGCCAAACTATCGAGATAGAATCGACCCATCCCATCCTCGAGACTAATATGCTTGTTTAATATTTACACACGGATACTGTTTTGTCTGTATAACAAATAATATATATTGACTAAATTAAATACAAATGATTAACCGTAGAAATAACATAAAATTGATTGCAGCGACATAACGATAGGTCGTGGAACTTTTTGGTCTATAAATTAAATTTTCATTTATTTATTCTCTATCATTTTCGTCATATTCATTTTTTCCGTAATCCAAAGATTTTACGAGTAAATGATTAAAAACCCTAAAAATTCAATAAAATTGATGGTAGCGTCATAACGGTAGGTCGTGCAACTTTTTGGTCTCTGAATGTATGTATTTATGTATTCTCTATAATTATTGTCATATTCATTTTTTCTACATTCCAACTATCTTTCGAGTAAATCAATTGTTTATATCAAAATTGGGTGGACACTGTATCAGAGCCTCCTCTATACCTTGCCCGATTTGCTCCAAAAACAATAGAAATTTTACTCTTTTACTACATAATAGTCTATCCAAATTTTAGTTTTCTACCTTCAGCTATTTAGCCGGAATCTTGATCACAGACAGGCGGACGTACGGACGGACATACATATGTCGACTTATGTAGATATTCACGACAAAGACAATGGTGTTCAAGAAGTAACAATTATTATGACCAATTTACTGTCATTTCGAATTCCAAGCTTAGTATTCTTATAATGAGCCCTTTTTGAGTGAGCTCCGAAGTCAGTAAAATTTCCAACTGTATGGAATGAAAGGTCTTAATATTGCTTCCTCATACATACTTATTCTATGTTAGTTTCTAAATTATTTTTAGAAAATATAGTAATTGAAACAATTAATTACCTGTAATTTGCGTAGAGACGCCTTGTTTTAAAATGGTTCTCTGTAATGTTCAATGAGGTAAAAAAAGATGTTCATACCATTTGTGATATCAGTTTTTAACGAAATAAAATCTTTGATTGTAAAAATTAAGTCTTATGCACTCTTGTTATTAAGAAAACAAATCAAAGATTCAATTTCAAATTATAGAAATTAATTTAATGTATTTTGACGCCAACGGTTAACGCACTCTCTTTCTCTCACTCTATTTAACAAACATTATTTCCTATTCACGTGTATTTTTCGATATGTTACAGTAAATTTGTAGATTTCCCCCTAATTTGAACCAAATTTTCTAGGAAAATATAATAATTGGAACTCTTTATGAAGGAAAAAAAAGATAATTTGGGGTTTAAACATTTTTTTAAAATCAAGAAGTTTCTTTTGAAAATAAAAAAATTCATTTTCTCTAGATTATCTTATTAAAATTCGGAAAATTCGACTTTTTAATTAATTCGACATGAAAAATAGTATTATCATATAGTTTTTTTTCGTATAAAGTAAACATTTCAATTTCATTGACATATTTATTTATTTTGCATTTTAGGTGTTTCACATATTCGAATAACACAATAATATTAAAAAAAAGGAAAATTTCTAACAAATAGAAAATAATTATTATTCAATTTGTCAAAATCTAAAAAAAAGGAAAAAAATTCAAAATTTCACAGCCACCATTCAATAGGTGCCGCTGCAGTTGGTATATAAAAACATTTAAACAGTTTTGAATTTCCTAATCTTTTAACATTTTACGTTGTGTATCGCTAATATAGAAATTACAAAAATTATGTATATATATAAAAATAAATGGTTTACATTCGTTCTTGCTTCGGCAGAACATATACTAAAATTGGAACGATACAGAGAAGATTAGCATGGCCCCTGCGCAAGGATGACACGCAAAATCGTGAAGCGTTCCACATTTTTTGTAAGTTTTTTTTTCATTCATTTTATTTTATTTATTTATTGAATTATTTATTATTGTTGGTTATTTTCTTAACCTCTCTTGAGGGATATTGACACATGCATATTGCATCTGTGTACGTTTACTATTAATTACAATCTAAATTACCATTATTTACAATCACAAAACCTTATAGTAAACAGTAAAAAATCCGAAATTAAAAATCCATCCAAATAACAACAATTATTTTATTAAACCCATTTATGGACAGGAATATTTTTTTGTAGCAAGGTTATTCAATTAATAATAAAATAGGCATTTCAATAAAGATGTAAAGGAATTTATCATAGGGGTTGTTTCGTTTTCACCATTTGGGCATAAATGGGTTAGTTACTAATATACGCTATGCAACGGTCGCCATTTACTTCGCGAATTATTTGAAATGTCAAGATATAAATATTGGCGTCTGCAGAAGATTTTATTTTTTACTTTTTTTATTACATTTTCTTGTTTTGTATTGTTTTGTATTGTTTTGTATTGTTTTGTAACGTAAAAAAGTGGTTTCAAATACTTGTTGTGATCAATGGAAATGGAAAATTGAAAATATACATGTACATAGCAGGTACCCGCATGGCTACATAAATAAATTGTAAGTACGTTGCTACGTTTTACATCCTTGATATTTACATAAAATTTACAAATGAACCACTGAAATGGGGCCACTAATTCTATATCATTTGTGAATTTAGACACCACCACACGCAAAATACCTACATATTTTTCACAGATCGTTTTTTATATTAAATGGACGACGTGCGACTACTTACGGTACACTTCCTTATAACTGTAAATTGTTTGGTATTATAGCGTATAAGTAGGAGATGTACATAGTTTTAAGTCAAGCTCAACCATTGTTAGATATATTATTTTGTGTTCCATAAATAGCTGCCATCATTCCATAATAATTGATTTTGTGGTATCGGATTTTGCATTGTGACCCGTATTCTTTTTATTAAGGGGGAGTACCACCTTTGACGTCTATTTTTTAAAGGTTTTTCATGATTTTTTTTTTCATACAAAGAATGATCAGAAACAAAATCGGTTTTCATATGTTATTAGGTTATTAATATATTCTTTAGGTATAATCTGAATTTTTTTTTTTTTAATTCAAAAGTAGCGGCTTGTAGGTGGCGCCAAAGGAGACACCGCTCGAAGTGCTGCGGACATCGTAAGTTTGGTTTGCTTCGTCCTAGAACCAAAATAAAAAATGATTCATCCTTAGAAAAATATTTTCTAATGAAGTACATATGTGTTTTAAGGAATTCCAATTTCTAAGAAAATGGCGGCAATTTAAAAAAAAAATTACATTTTTCACCGATAAAAGTTATACCTAATGATCAAAAAAAATAAAATAACAAGTCTATAGCAAAAAGCCTGTGTACTTCGTTGCGTTATGCAATGAAGAAGCTACGGACCAAATTTCAAGTTAATCCGATGGAAATTGCAAGAGTTATAGTGTCCGCCAATTTGAAAAATGCTGTTTCGAGAAAAACGCGTTTAAAGTTTTAGAAATGAATAATAATTGAATATTTTCAACTAACCTAACTAACTTAACCGGCTTATAGCAAAAGAAAAAGGTGTCGGTCACCATTCTAATGAATAAAAATATATTCTGCACACTTGTAAGTGTCATTTAAGACCAAAAAAAAAAATCGATTTTTTGAAAGTGCAAAGATGGTACTCCCCCTTAAGTAAAGATCATTTTGTAATATTGCTCGGACCCATACGTGACGACAAATCTTATCACCAGTTGAAGATACAACTTTTACTGGCGGTTGAGTATTTCGTCTGGTTATATACATACGTATATGGGTATATGTTAATCAAATGGTATTATAACTTTGGTAGGGAGTTTTAACTCCTTTCAATATTCATCGTAGTAAATTTTAACACCATTGTCGTAAGATTGCTCGTAAAATTCTAAAGGTACTGCCACACAGAGCGCGGTCTGTCCGCCGCGATCTGTAATTTTTTGACCGCGCAGCAAGGCGTTTTCTTGTAATACACATACATATATGCATGTATGCAGTCGGGCACACAGAGCGCGGTCTGGCGCAACGTTTAAGGAGAGACCGCCGCGGTCAGATTTTCGAATGTACATATTGAAATACAACATATTTTTTGCCGGCGGTGGTCTGTCAAAAATGTTGTTATTGTGATTGCAATTTTGGTAGAACTGAACTGAGTTAGCCTAATAGATGTAGTTGCAAGAATAGGTTATAATAATTTCTTCAATTTTTGTTATTATTTTTGTTCTCTGTTTATTACGAAGGTAATTATGTAAAAAACATGGCAGTGCCTTAAGTCGAAATATGCATATCCGTTCTTCTGTCCGTCTGTCGGAGATCAAGATACCGGCTAAACGACTGAAGCTAGAAACCTGGAATTTGGACAGATTATTTCGTAGTCCTAGAGTAACAACTCTAATGTTTTTGGAGAAAATCGGGCAAGGTATAGGAGAGGCTGTGATACAGTGTGCACCCAATTTTTATATAAACAATTCATTTACTCGAAAGATAGTCGGAATGTAAAAAAAATGAATATGACAACAATTATAGAGAATACAAAAATGAAAGTTCCACACACAGACCAAAAAATTCCACAACATACCGTTATGGCGCTGCAATCAATTTTAATCATTTACTCGAAAAGTATTTAGATTTCGGAAAAATGAATATAATGAAAATAATAAAGAACAAAAAAATAAAGATTTAATTTATAGATCAAAAAGTTCCACGACCTACCGTTAATGCACTGCAATGAATTTTATGTTATTTCTAGGGTTTTTCATTTGTATTCAATTTACAGACAAAATAGACACGAACTAAGTGGTAGATAATAAACAAGTACTCTTACGGCTATGTTATAATCGGCATAATCGATTATTCCAGAAGTCACCTAAAAAGAAAATTGGAGACTATTGATTTAATTCAAAACCATAAATGATCTACCCCAATCGTACTTAGTTCTGAGCAATAAAATTTCAGCATCCAATCGTTTTGTAATTTTGAAATTCGATTCGACTTCCAACAAATTTTATTTTGACCTCTTCTTATTCATACCACCACACAATCTATCTTGGAACTTATGTATTTATTATGACGCGATTTTTGTTTTCATTTTGTTACAAAGTTTTGTTTTTTTGTTTTTGTTTTTTTTTTGTAAATTCAGAATGGGAAGTAGGTAAGGTAAAAGCTCATTTGCATATAAATTACATAAAAACGCTAAATACTTATTTTAGATGCCTTTGTGTGTATATGGTGGTATGGATAGATCATACAGCGAGTAACTGTAGGTTACAACACTATGTATATACACATAGAACAAAATGTTATGATAAAATACGATGGTTAGGCCATCAGTAGCTCTGTAGCTAGTTTTGTTGGGCTAAACCAAATTTATATTCATGATAGATGATTTTGTAGACATTTCCATAGTTTATTCATGTACATATCTACTCAGAGACATACATATACAAAATAATAGGAGGAGGAGACCTCTTTTTCAGTTATTTTTGTATTGCGCTTTAAAATTCATCGTCATAGGAACATAGAACTATATTATACGGATATTTATCAATCTCCAGCTCTGTTTTTCCCCCCATATACAGAGAACGTGAACGACACGTGCAAATCGTATGTCTTTGATAGATTTGGCACAAGTAATTATATTATTTAAGTGAGGCTCAAGGAAAAATATTTGATATAAACATAAAGCGAGAAATAAGTAAATTTTGTTCCATAAGTATCATACACACACACACACACAAATACAACCAATGAGTAGTGCAAGTTACTTACATCATTTACATATGTTATGCATACATAGACTTGTTAATTTGATTAAATTTTATGCATAAAAGTCTCATGTCATTTAATTCCAATTCCAAATGTTTGTTTTGTTAGAATTTCCGGGCCCATAATTCTCTATTGTTGCTTAAATGATTTTATTATTTGCTTCTAATAACTTGTCAGTTTGTTAATTGTGGAATAGTGATCTCTATTTTAAATATTCTGAGTATGGAATCTAATCATCTTAGTGTAGTCCTTTCTTGATATCGCTCATCTGTGTACTCATCTGATCCAACTACTTAGTACGATTGATTATGTTGAGACAAACTATCTTTGGTCCATATCATAATGTTGTGCTCTTACCGACTGCACCAAATATCGATCTATGGAGTCGTCCATCTAAAATTTTGAACTCAACCAAATACACTAAAGCTGAGCACTTCGTTGTTAGAAATTAAAATCCGAACGGAATGCGGTGGAAGCAAACAATATTTTTTTAAAACTAAGTGCCATAACCTTATCAGGGTTTTTCGAGATCTACAAGGGATCGATTTTGTTTTTTTTTATAATTTTCATTGCTAAAGCATTAACTTCCGACCACTTCTTTTCTCCGTCACCAGCTTCAACTATTACAGTGAGGAGCAACGTCTTTCTGCGAGAACCTAAGAGAAGATTCCACTCTAGCACTTCACGTATCTATCTCAAATGTCTTGCTTAATTTCTTGAAGTATAGTTTCTATTTATTCGACGAATCTAATCTTCTGATTTATTTCTGTTAATTGTATTGGGGGTGATCGGTGCACCTTAACCTGTATTTAGATCTATTCCATCGTGCTCCTATTCTTACTTCTATCTTCAAAGAGTCATTCCATTACCTAGAATACGTCCTCAAGACCAGTTTCCTTTATACTCTGTCTGATTACTAATCACACCTTTACGACATAAAGCATCTCGTTTTCTAGATTCTGTTTGACACATCGGATTGCGGTTCTTTATCTCTTGTTATTAGACATCTACGATAGCAATATTCATTCATTGTTAAATTCATTATTTCATTCTAAATTGTGCGTCATTTGCTTCCACTACTGGTATATGAAATATAAAGTGGAAGCTTTGGTTCCCTGTCGAAATTTTCATAATTTCTTTCGTGTCTTTTTGTATTTTTCACATATTGAAAGTTTTGCAATAAAAAAAACAATAAAAATTTCGTTGGCACAATAACTCAAAAACGCGTTGAGCTAGAAGCTTCATTTTTTGTTTGATTGGTTGAAATATTGTATGTCTAGGGCAGCTGGTAATTGTATCGATGGTTATTTAACAAAAGGCCCTAATCTTCATTTTTCAAATTTTTTAGGAGAGAGAAAAAACTAAATAATTGTACACAACATTTCATGAAAGGAATGCTTAAAAAACGAGGAAAAACCATAGTTTTTCGTGAAATTTAGTGATGCCAGATAGTGTAAAATATCCAAAATTGCTAGATTTAATTAAAAATTATTTTTGAAAAATTTGATGTTAGGGTCTTTTGTCAAATAACCATCGATCGATAGATAAAAGTTTTTATTTTTTTTACTGCATAATAAGGGATCATTAATAGCCCCCTGGCAACCATATTTATTCAAAATAATCGCACATGATATACGGCTTTTTTTTCTTTTTATATCTTCTACTAATTGCCTTCATTAGATTTGCCTTCAATCAATTTATTTTCCCATAGGAAAATTGCAAATACAATGTTTTCCTTATATTATCCTTTATGCTTATTTGTCTATATATCATCGGCCTAGAAAGCAAACCACGTATCAACCATTTTTGCCAAAATCGTTATCGTTGTGAATACGAGTGATGGTTGGTGAAAGTGGCGAAACCTTTTATTGATCTCCAATTAGTACAATTGTGCCGTTTTGATATCACTGAATACCCTATTTGTTGATATGGTCACTAACGCATCCTTAAATGTTTTTTCGCCAATTTCTCCCAGGTGTTTAAAACCCATTTGTCTTAAACCTGATTCTGTTAAATGATGGGGACATATGCAGTGTACAGAAGAAGTGTTCGAGTGTTTCTTGCTCTTGGTCTCCTCTTTGCAGCTGCGACATGCCGTATTGTGAGGGATGTTCAATCGAGTCGCATATATACCTATGGGGCAGTAGCCAGTGTATACCACCGACATTCATGGCTATGAGTATATTTTGACCGAGTCTTCCTGGTTTTTTTGCACGTTTCATGGGTTAAAATACGAGTGATACATCGGTATCGATGTAGATTTTCGAAAAAATGGTTGATACGTGGTTTGCTTTCTAGACCGACGATATAGTTATTAATCATCTATCACGTTTGTAGATCTAAAATATTTATTACATACTCGCATTGATAACAGACGTTTTATTCTATTAATTCACACACTCTAAAAATTCTTAATTACCAAAAAAAAAACCTCAAACTAATATGTCTGACCACCGGTTCCGGCAGCTTTAAACCAGTAACGACGACAAATCACATAATAATTTTCGATTAATTGGTGTCAGACAACAAACGATATCATCAAAATTTAGGACACAAGCAATATCTATTTGTCATTTGCTTTATAAATTTTCATAAGCCAGAAGCATAATACATCAGACATCAATCATAATGGTCTGTCTTTCAGTTTTTTTTTTATTTATTTTGATGAGGAAACCACAGTTTCGTTATCGTTCGAAATTTTTGTGACAGTTTTTATTATAAATATATTTTAATGTGGTGAAGACAAAATATAATTTTATGATAATGATGTGTGTTATGTACAGAAAGCAACACAATATTTATATATTGTTAGGTAATTTGTGGTAAGCAATTATTGGTCAGTATTTTGAAAGCATATTTTATAGTTGATTAGATAATTTCTGATTTTATTTTGTTAAAGACTCAAAAAACTTTAGTTTAGACATCAACTTTTGTAACAATTTGTTTTTTATTAATTTTTAAAAAAAATAGAAAACTTCACAATGGTTTCCCGATAAGACTGGAAAAGTTTTATAAAAGCAATATACATTTACATACTTACCTCTTATAAAATATAATCTATAGACTATTTACTATTAATATTAATAGACCGACCCGTAAAGATTCTTTTGAATGTTTTCCAGCACTTATACCTGACTAATATAACATGGACATTCACATTAGACACTCAGTCCTGCTGGCAGCAGCAATCAAGAATTTTCAAATAGCTATACTCATCGTTTTCAGAATTTAATTGTAAATACTTTCGAAAATTTTTACATCTTTAGAAAATGGCAAAGTCGAAATTGTTCAAAATGTTATTAGCAAAAAATGCTCGAAATTTAAAATAATATAAAAATACAAAGTTTTAAAATCATATTTTTAGTATTAACACTAAACGTACCAGAGCGGTCAAATGACCGCTTTTACTCAACTTACTTTACGACTTTTCCTATAATATAACAGGTACATAATTTTTTAACATCCATCTATTTCGTTATAGTAAAAATAGGTATATATACAAAGTGTACGGTACGTTTAGTTGAAAATTGTGTCACTTTTAAAAAAACCGTAAAAAAAACGATTAAGATGTTCATTTTTTCCATTTTGTTTCATCAAAATCCCATGATGATGGGATGAATAATTTTGACGAGCCACCACTGACACACAGGAAATATGACTAGAAGCAAATTCAGAATATTAATATTCGTGTATTGAACGAGCTCCAATTAATTAATTTAAGTTTCTATATGCAGCAAAATGGCGATGAATACGTAGATAAACAACAAATTCTATATCTTACTATATAATTAATGGTCTAAGTCTCTTAAGACATGATAATACCTATACATAAATGCTCCAAATCGAACGAAAACGAATTTTGAACCAATCAAACCTACACAATCTATCTATATACAGAATTTCATCATAATTTTCGGTTATTATATATCATAAGTACAGTGGTGTCGCAGTAATTCGGACACTCGGTAATCCGGACATCAAGCTAATCCGGACACCTTTACAATTTGCATT
>JANSTT010017725.1:0-15995 GCA_026745375.1 Platyura marginata | reverse complement strand
TTGTATCCCAATGGGTGCTGATCTTTTGACTAAATTCATTATATGAAGTGAACCATCTTATACTTTATCTATGGTATGTACAATCTACTTATACAACGTAAAAGATTAGGAAAGCTTTGCCATAGATTAAGATACTACCTCAACAAAATTAGATAAGAACCAGGATAGATCCTGTTGTTTTTTTTATCTAAAATTGGAAGTATTTGTAATTTTTTTTAGAAATCAACACAACAAGCTAATTTAAAGTGAAACAATTTTGAACTTTCTTAATACTAAAGATATAGTTTTGAAACTTTGTATTTTTATATTATTTTATATTTCAAGCATTTTTTGCCAAAAATGAGGGAAAGAATTTGACTTAAAAATAATTTTTGAAACAAAATGGTTAAGAAATTGGGTTTTTGTTAAACAAATTATTTATAGGAAATTGTATAGGCTATTTCGACTTGCTGTTTATGTAATGTAGACAACATTAATTCTCAATTGATGTACATATTTACTATATCCGCATTTATTCACATTTATATATGTAGGTAGATTGCACATGCACATGCACATACATAAATGTACATCAAGATATTTCGTAGAATTATTAATTGGCGTGAACAGCAGCCATAATAGTAGAATTTGGATTGTAAGCTAAAACTAAAAGATGTCGCATACCGTTATAAAAATAATTAAATACTCAGAGTTTTTTCGATGCACATACATAATGTGCATAATGATGTTCATTGGAATGTTGCGTTACATGTTGGTTAACGATGGGTTTTATTTGTCTAAAATTGATTTGTATTTTAAAAAGTTTATTCTTTCGAATGATTACATAATATATTTATTTAGTTGAACAGCATGCGGTATATACCGACTTACATATTTACATAATTAAGTTTATGCCATTAAATTTGATGCTGGGGAAAATGTCTACAAACATATATCACAAAAACGTATTTAGCAGCATAATTTCTTATGCAAACAAATATAAACACCCGCAATGCGTAGGTATGTAAGTATGTCGTACACATAAACTTTACATTTAGATTCAATTTTCCATTAATTACCTTAGATATTTTGCAATTTTTGTTAATACATTTTTGCAGTTTTGTGTTAGTTAAATTGTATGTGGAATGTGGAACGTATGTACCTAATTATAAGACAATTTTTTTTTTTACTCTCACTCATAGGTATTTTTGCTTCCACACACTCTAAATAAATAAATTTGGAAAAAATGTTGAAATACACTAAAATACCCTTCTTTTCATTTTTTAAATCATTTTCACATTTCCCATCTATCCCCACCTTTCTACCTTTAACCGCTTTTCCCCACCTTTTCCCCATTTTTCCCCACCTTTCCCCATATTTCCAAGTGAAACCAAAAACCGGAAGTGGGAACAAAAACCGGAAGTGGTATATAAAAACCGGAGTTTCTAGCTCAACGCGTTCGAAAGTTAGAGAATTGTTTGTAATTATTCGAAATTTTGAAAATAAAATTAGTATATTTCGATAATCTAAACATATTGTTTTATTAGGTGTTAAAAAATTACTCGATAATTGCATCATGGCCTTGTTTTATATCAGTGAAATTATCGAGTCTGCACTGTAAATTATTTTTTCGTACACGAGCCTACTTGGTATATGTAAATGGACAAAATTCTCCCACCTCTTTGATCCTTTTCTGTTTTGTCAAAAAATTGCACTGAAATGGCTCTGGAAAATTGGGAGATTGAAAAAATCGGAAAACCACCTCTTAATGGCTAATAGCCTTAGGTAACCCCTATCTTACAAAAAATCTATCCACCTGGGTTGGAGCACTTATCTGGGCTACCAGTACGATTTTATGGCTTCGCTATTAGAGGGTTCTAAGAACACATGAATTATGGAACATCGGTGGCTGATTATTTAGCATTTTTGATTTTATTGCGGTAAAAAAAAAACAAAACAAAACAACAAGTCAATAAAATTACTCTAATGATTCACATTTCCGATTGTACTTGACTTGGGCTTTGTTATTCTTTGTTTTCTGTTTATATGAAACTCGATTTACGACCGATCTACTGTGTCGAAGACTACCTGTACAATTGTGTACAACTTAAAACTTTATCCATTGTCTTAAAATTTGATATGTGTGGTGTGAAAGCTACGTTGGGGTCGTTTTTAGCTTATACGGATATTAGAATGGACGTAAATCAACCTCAAAGTCGAATATTTGCAGTACGACCCCAAGGTGACAGAAGCAGAGGTCGCCCCCAAACGAGATGGCAAGACAACATCGAAAATGATGCAAGAAAATTGGGAGTGAGGGGCTGGTGGAACCATGCTCAGAGACGAGATACCTGGAGACAAATAGTGGAGCAGGCCAAAACGCACCCCGCGTTGTAGCGCCATAAGAAGTAAGAAGTACGGATATTATCTATTGTTTATATACTTAAAAAAAAATAAATATTTTACTTTGAATGTTTCTACCCATAGAAAGAAAAATATACTAAAAAGCATTGGTTTCATAAATCAATTAGGGCTATTAATTACCTTTGTTCATGCAGCGATATGTAACGAAAAAAAAATTTAATTTTAAAAATGAAAAATGTTCATTTAGAAAACTATGCATCCGGTTAAAGTTGAATTATTTTGACAAAGGAATACATTCACGTTCATTTCCTTTCAGATTCCAGTTTCTACTTAGCAAATATATATTTTCAATCCTTTTTCCTACATATAATTCTTACATTGTATGTAGGACGTAGGTATTTCCAGGAATTTTACAAGCATAACTTTTGAAATAAAGGATTTTTTTGAACTGAAACATATAAATACGATTTTTCTTTTCAAAGGATTTTTAATGGAAATATTGGTGTTTTATTATTAAAAAGAAAAAATATAAAAACTCTCTGTTTGAAGTTGAAAGTTCTTCTCAATTTTAATTAAAATTACTTTCATAATACTTCAGATCTTTCTATCAATATATAGAACCTGTATTAATTTAAAATTCGATAGGATCTCATCTTTCGTTTTGGCAGCAACGGCTATTACATATAAGTAGGATCTAAAGAGATTTAATCAGGTGGTATTTATTTCACAAAAAGTTAGTTTGACAGTTTTGTTATTGATGGGGAAAAATATTCGGTTTCAGTAAAAGCTTCATGGGAAACTTTGATATAAAAAAATTAGTGACCGAAAAAAATAAGTTTTAGAAACGAAATATAATTTTGGTAACTTTTTTCTTATGTTATTAAAGGCCAATTTCTCGTTTGACGGAAAAAATTTTCTTTTTTATATTAATTTATGTTGGTTTTAATATATTTTTACGGAATAGAAACAAAGTGATAAAAATCATAATAAAAAATAATATAAGATATTATTGTTTTAAATGCACTAAGACCCCACCTGATATCACAAGGGTTAAACCAAAATAATAATTTTAACCAAAATCAATAAGTATGGGAATGAACATTTAATTTTCAGATAAAACCAGTAGATTAAAATTTTAATAAAAAAAAAACCAGTTGATTTTGGGCAAAAACCAGTTGCCCAGAAGATGACTTCAAAAACCAGTAGACCTCTTCAGAAATCAGCGTTGTTGGCAACGCTGAAATCGACTGTCATTTGTCATCTCACACTATATGTGTAAGGATAAGGAGAGATAACAAAAATGGCCAGGGTTTACAGTGCTGCCAGAACTTAGATTTACATTTACATTTATGTACATTTCAGAAAATTATATAGGTTGGAATAAATTCGATTGCAGCGCTTTAATTGTTCGGTTTAGAACTTGTTAATCTACGAAAGTAATCATTATTTTGTTAATATCTTTGATTTTGTTCTTATCAATCTTATCACCATTATAAAAAATATTGATTAAATCAGGAGAAATCATTAAAATGTCTAATAATTACTTAAAATTAAGGCTAACGTTATTCCTGACAATGTAAAGTAGGCACTCGAACAATTTGTTTTTAAATTTAAACGTAAAATATTTTTGGTATACCTACGTTATAAGTTTTAAAAGTTACGAGAAATTTAGGGTAATATTTCGCATTTCATTGATGGTATTATTAACGAGTTAAAATTTCACACGGAAAATCTAATTCTAAAAATTAATACAAAATACTTTCCCTAATCTTCATTCCGATTGAATTTATTTCTTTTTACAGTTACTTATATTCCAGCAATTGGACAGTCTGAATAGACAAACCCGATAATATTATCTTTCTCTATTAGCTCAATAACAATATATACTAGACGATATAAATGAACTGCTTCATTATTTATATTTATAAAGGTTTTTCTTAATCATACCTATAAATTCTACAGAGAATTGCTACCCTAGATTGTTCGGTTTTAAATAGTTTTGCGGTTGCAGTTGAAAATATCAGAAATTTAGTTTGTATTTGGTTGGTGAATGGGGCCGAATATACATAATTGCTTCAATTTATATTTATCTTTGTTATAGATGGGCATACAAATGGAGTATTTTAAAAGATGGTAAAATAAAGAAAGTTGAAAGAACAAAAAAAAAAAAAAAATAAATAAACCGGCCAGGGAGGTAATCCAGATTTTACTCAATCAATTTGTCGTCAGTATTTTTTTCGATATTATAATATTGGTGTGGCGTTTGTAGCATCTTGTAGCAATCTTCACCGCAATAATATTGTATTTGTCGTGAAATTTTAAGTCGAATTACATACATATTTCGGTTTGTCTGTATATCCGTGATTCAAACTGAACGTCGAGCGCAGACAGTTTATTAAATACTGCTAGGTTAAGATCTCTATGATCAAGAAGGATTATTTAATTTTATAAGATATTCATTTATTCGTAATATATTTCGAATAAAGAAAAAATTACTATAACAAAAATTATAGAGAATAAAAAAATAAATATTTCTTTATTGAGCCAAAAAGTTCTATAACGAACCGTGATCGCGCTGCAACCAATTTTATTATTTTTATTCTCAATAGACTCAATATTTATTTGTTGAAGAAATATTGTTGTTGTTGTTATTGAAATATAAAATCAGAAAACTACTGCTTGTTATTTTTTTTTTACTTTAAATATTATCACCACTTACAATTTTCACCACTACACCACTGTTACAAACGCAACTATGACTATTTATACGGAAGTAATACTGATAGGGGGTCGACTAGAAAATAATCGATTGGATACATTTATACGCCTACCTATCTTTTGTGCTTACTAAAATCCTTATCTATGTTATAAACTAAATCGTTGATTGGAATTGCTTATAAGATCTACATACATTATTTATATTATGTATATTGTATAGGGGAGAGTGGGATCAATTTATATACAGTAAAAATGTTTACCTACATATAAATTTGTAAAAAAAGTATAAAAGCTAGGAATCTACGATCTTAGTATACCAATATTTAAGGTTAAAGTATTTATCAATTTTAATATAAAATTAGGACAAAAAAAAAATATCAATGTACGGGAAGGTGGGGCATTACAGACCCAGCAAAATGGAATTTCTTAATTACATGGCAATTGGTTGTGAAATCTAAAATTAGTAAATGTTGATCAATTTTAAATTCAATTTTGCCTTGGCCCACTAGCAGAGCAAAACGAGTAGGTCTTAGCGAAAAAAAACTATAGAACTTCAAAAAGTGTCCTTAAGCTCAAAATATGGGTAAAATATTATAGATTTTTGCTTCCATACTGTATATGAAATACATGGTTTCATATGTTTGCAATGTTTTTCACGTTTTTTCGTGTTTTCTTCACAAATTTCACGGTGGCTGGTATTATAAATGAGCAAAATACCCCTACTTCTTCAATTTCCTGCTATACACATTTTTTGTAAAAAACCTATTTTTTCGTGTTTTCTATCACTAAATTTTAAAAAATTGTATACACAAAAAAGTTTTTGTTTTTGTAATGAATAATAGGGGATCACTATTTTTGATTCATTTTTAACCCTTATAGGACCCAATACTAACAATACTAATTATAGAATAAAATGACAATTTTCTCACAATTCTTATAAGAAATTGATAAAGAGTCAGGGAAGGGTGAGGGAAGATTAGCGGAATGGTAGGGAGGAGTAGTTTTATATGGAAGCCGCGTAGCTTAAGGTTAATAAATAAATAATAAATAATGTTTCATTTCTTGCCAAGTGGAAAAGCTTATATTTTATGAAATTATGTGTAGATATACACTCATGATGTTCACATAAAAGACGTTATATCTTTCTTTTAAGACGTTATGTCTTTCTTTTAATAGAAATATCTAGGCAACTAACTACATTATACACACATACAATACAAACCTAGTTTTCCTTTTCGATTTAATGTTGTGTAGTTTCAAAAGTTTCTTTTATATTTTCAACTCAACGAAGACATTCATATAAAAAAATGTCGTGATGTGAAATAATTTACACCCATCGGGTGTAAATGCCACGTCATGGCAACTAAAACATTAAACTTTTGAAATGGGAAGCAATTTGATTTCCTATCTTTTTTTCTGCGTTAATTGGATTTTTAATTTTTTTTTCTCCTTCAAACAAAGTTTCTTTTTATAGCTACACGAGATTTAAAGATATATACCAACAATATACATTACCCACTAAAGATCAAATATTTTATAGAAATATCTGTATGGCTTTATTTTATAGATTATGATAGCACTTAACGTTGCGTTTGAGAGCTTTTTAACAAGCAATTTAAATATATAGAAATACACATAGATTAGGCATGATCTTATATTAAATACCGATTGAACAATATTAATGGCAGGGAAGGCAATAATTTTCGTAGCCATCTTCATTCATTTATTTTACACCAGTCAGTATGACTACAATAAATTTTAGTTTAATGTTTCAAGTCTAATTCAGTCAATTTAGTATGCGACTCAAGCAGAAGAATATATCATATATTACAATCGAAAAACCAAAAAAAAAAAAAAAATTAATATTTATGGTGTTTTGCGAAAATTTCGGTCAAACCATAACTAATAGTTGAAGCTCTGCTGGAAATTTAGACTTAGCTACAAGATTTAGTGCACAAAATGTTAATGTTTGATAAATGTATTCGGAAAATTTTCTGAATATAGAGAGGGCAATTAAAATGGCGAAAATTATATTTAATAAAAATGAAGATTTCTTCAGCTCAAAAGTTTCAGTCCCTACCACTTAACACTAATTTAATGGATAAAGACAGAATAATAGATAATATAAAAATAAAATGTGTTTTTTGTAAGCACAATTCAATTTTGTTGAATTTAACCCAGCTTCACCTACACAATATTTGTATCGCAACATTTTTCATTTATGTTCCCTATTAATTTTTTTCTAAGAATATGTGTTTTTGTAAAAATAATCAATTTTTGTCCTTTTTACCCCAGCTTCCCATAATTATGAGATATTCTATCTCTCTGAGAAGTTTTTTTACTTGAAAAACATAAGAATAAGGTTTTTTTGTAAGAAATATTATTAACTTTTTCAATTATTATTAATACCCCAGAATCCCCTATACCAAAAAGTCTTATATTTTCTCTGTTATTTTTGAATAATTGGTTACATATAAACAATTTTTACACCATAACTACACTTTTTTTGCAAAGAAACGTTGTAAAAACCGTACCAGGACGTTTAAATAACCTCTTTGTAACCCTATACAACTTAGTTTTTATAACGTAGCAAGAACAACTTAAATTTAAAAAAAAAACTGTCCAAACACAGTTGTAGCAAAGTTGCTGGGAAGTATTTATTATCAACGTTATTAGAACTCTTTTTATTTTTTGCTATTTTTAACTAGAGTTGTACAACCGTTGCATTACCGTATTTTAACTACAAATTCCTACTTGGGTATCTTATCTATTATAGAAAATAAGATATGTAACATATTAAAAACCTGTCAATTGTTATGTTAGGAGAGGAATTATTAAAAAAAAATGTCTACCTCAGCGAAATTGTTCAAGCTTTTCAGTTGAACTGACTCTAAACTGTTTTTGTAGTTTTTTTGTTATTATCACAAGTCAGAAACAATTCTAATAAAAATTAATTTGAAATTAATGAAATATCAATGTAGGCACATACATACAAACATATATGGTGCTGTGTGGTATACTAATTAATATGACTTTATTGATTGGTTTAGTTACTGGAATAATACGATCCTCAAAAAAAAAAAGGAAAAAGAAAAGGTAAATGGACGTTCATTTACAAACCTTTTTTTTTGGAATTTCTTAACGAAAATCTTTTTTAATAAGAGGATAAAGGAACATTGTACCTACATTACATATATTGTAGGAATTGACCGAGAAAACAATTTCATCGGCTTAAATGTTAAATTGATTTTCTTTTACAAATTCATGGAAAATAAATATAGAGAAAAGTAAATTTAAACAATTTTTTATTTTCTTTTTTAATGGCAAGAGAAAGCTTTGAAAAGCTTTTCAATATTAAAGTGTGTAACTAAGTACTGTTCAAATATCTATGCTGAGGCTGAGTGCTTAAAATGCTCATGCATACTATATTGTGTTTCAATAAAAACTCATTTCAATCAAATTACCATTCAATTGAGATATAGATTGTAGAGATTTATGTAGTCATGGGTACGTTACCTATATCAAAAAAAAAAATTGAAATCCTAACAATTGTTATACTGCCGTCCCATCTGTCTATGTATGAGTACTTTTTATCATTGTAAAGTAGTGCTTTTAAAATATTTAAAGAGTCTGGGATTAATCTGCGGAATCTGTCATTAGCATTCCTTTCAAATTGGTGGAAAAGCTCTTTGTGTACTCAATGAAGTAATCATTATGTGGGTCCCTGTTTAGTTAGTTAGTCAGTGTAAGTAGAGTAGTAGTAAGTAGAGTGCCAGATAATCTTTAAGTCTACGTTGATGCGTTCTGACATGCCTTCAGTCTGTCATTCCAGAATATCACGTCTCTGTGTACGGATGTGTTGAGTGGGACGAGGCTTCTGACGAGCTTTACAGGCAGGAGCTCTTCATTCATTGGGCCAAAATTGTTATTGAAATGCAGACGGTCACACTACTTCGGGAGGTCACATGGTTTTATTAAACAATATGGAATGGAATTAGAAGTTATCGGAGGATAAAACTATTTCTAGAGGAACCGAGAAGGGAAACTTCTAAACTTCTCCTATACCCTAATAGAAACGAATGCAAGGCCCATGTTGGTGTAATCACTTGGACACTCGAACTTTACAGAATTCTCAACCTCATTGTCCTGCTGCGAGACGCCAGCTCACTTCTTAGAGGAGATCATACCCAGAGATCTTCCAGTTAAAGTATGTGAACATAGATAGAGCTTATTGGAAATTTTAAAAATACTTTCCAATAAAAGTTCATGCTTGCTGACTATGGAAAGAACTTGCAAAAAAATTGTGCATTCAAGTAGGGTGTCAGAAAATAAATCAATAAATGCGGACAATTATTTAACTACCGATTTATGCAGTGCGCATGCCAATTCCAATTTCCCTAATCTCAGTTACAAAAATGTTCTATTGTTCTCAGCATAATTAAAGATTATATTAAATTTTAGGTACAATATTACAAACCCAATTGATTGAATTTTGATTGAACAAGAAATAAATTGTCCCAAAAATGAGCTTTTTTTCTTCTTCTCAATTTAATACTATCAATAAGCCATATCTGTTTCGTTTTCTAAGTGACTTTGTTGTTATTAAAGGCTCACGATAAGACGATATCTCATAAGTATAAAGAAAGTATGAAGAAAAAACCATTATTCAATAACTTTTTGTGTACTGTTCGATTTCTGTTTCTATTCGATATCTGTGCCTTTTGGATATTGCAATGTTTACTTTCTTTCGAAGCTCTTCTTTTTCACAGTTAGTAAAATGTGAACTGAATCAAATTCAATGGAATGGATTTTTCTACACAAACATTTTATGTACATTGTTACATTGTGTACAACACCCTTATTTTAACCCACTCAATCAAATTGAAAAGATAAGAAAAGTAATATTAAGTAAATTCATTTTTATGTTATATTATAGAGCTTTATCAACATTCAGCAAAAATATTTTTATTTTATTTTTTTTTGTCTATAAATTTTCCGAACTTACCGTCAGTAGTAGTAAATCAAACAAAAGCTAAAAGTGCATTAATTGATTACTAAGTGTTAGGATATTGATAAAACGAGTCAATTTAGCTACCAGTAATGGTTTGACAATTTATTGACAATCATAAATTATAATATTGTTGGGTGGGTTAAAATTAATGTGTGTGGGTTACCAACCTACCTACCTCACAGTGATTCGCAAACTTTTTTGATTCGCAGCGCACTTTTTCAACTAAAGTTTTTCCATGGGTACCCTTTCCCAACATTTTTTGCCAAATAAAATTTATCGAAAAAGTTATTTTTTTAAATTTCTGGAACACATCTTTAAAAATAAGAAAATTACGTTACTTTTTAAAAAAAACCACCAAAAAATGTTGATTGTTGCCTATCTAAATTTTATTTTTGCTTAATTCTTCGAAATGAACAAAGTTTTTTTTTCATGACGCTTCGTTCCTGACTGTACCATGAAAAAAATATTAAACCACCGGAAAATTTGAAGGATTTCAGGTAGAACATCGAGACTGATGCAGTTTACCTTACAAATCTTTATATAAGTCTCTGATTATTTGAGCCACATTTTAGATTTTTTCTTTGGTTAGTGATAATTTAAAATTGTTTTATGTAGATTTACGCCAGCTCCCATAGATTTCGCATCTTACCACAATGAATCAAAAAATAACTATACAAGCTTTTGCAATAATCAGCGGCGCCCTTGTAAAAAAACAGGGATTCCCAGGGCGCCGCGGCTCACATTTTTGGAACTACTGTACTAACTAATGTGGTTTACCTATATTTGGGCTTTACATAGACTTTACTGCGTAAAATTATTTCATATTACAAGCTTTTATAGCTTTAAATATAAAATTATTTTAATTAGAGGAAAAATTGGCACATAAAGTTTAATTAAATTAAAGAAAATTAATGAAATGAAAAGCCACAGAATTTTCAGAAAATTATTTACCAAAATAAATTCAACAAAACCAAATTTCGCATGGTTTTAGAACATTTCCCAAAAAATTCAAAGTAAAGTTAAGAGTTTTGCATAAAGCGTAGTAGGCTGTAGCCGTATTTAAACTGTGAATGTATGGAAAATTTTAACTGAAACATAGGAACATAGGGAATAAAAGTTTTCTATTTAAAATAAAAAAGAAAACAAATATTTTGGTATCTAATACCCCAGCTCCTAACTGTATCTGAATTAATTTTACAAAACTCCACCATATATTGCAGAGATTTACCGCAATAAATCCAAGGCCACAGCTATTTTATACGCATTTAAAAATAGGTTTTATTAGGCAGACTATCATTGGCAGACTTCTAATGGACCTATGGCAGTGGCGACTCGTGAGAAATATTGATCCAAACATAATGGGGCTATTATTAAAAAAAACTTCTTACATTTTGATGGAAAAAATTGGAAAGAAATTAGCTCGACCGTTTTTTGCGGCGGTTTTTTAAAAAGTGACACAATTTTGAACTTTCATAATACTGAAGATATGGTTTTGAAACTTTGTATTTTTATATTATTTTGAATTTCAAATAAGATTTTTGGAAAAAGTTAACCATTTAAGGTTCATAGATTTTGAAAAGATTTTTTCAACCCTATTATGTTTTTTTCCAATTTCTTCCATTAAAATGATGGAATCAATAATTCTCACGAGTCGCCACTGGTCATAGAAAAGAGCAAGAAAGGTAAATTTCCTTAGAAATGATAACTTATTTTTATAAGGCAGTTCCTGTTTATAAGGAAGTGATATTTAATTGATTTATTGATTTCATACTCAAAATTATTTGATAAATTGGCTATGATTTTGTTCCAAATTTTTTATAAAAACTTGTACCACAAAGAGTAGGTACACAAATTATATTATAATAAATTATACTTACATAAAGACTACGTTGCTCATCGTACCAACGCTGACATTTCAGTTGGAACTCCATTTTCGGAATTATCTGTCAACAATTTTGTTTTACGTATAGCAGTCTCAACCTGTGTAACTTCAACATGTGTACGTCGCTGTATTTGATCGGTTGGATTAGATGTTTGTCGACAAAGTATCTCTTTAAATTCTTTACGAAAATTTTCATTCAGCCAACCGTACAATAATGGATTTGAACAGGCCGAACTCATACCGATCATATGGCAAACAGCGTACGCAACCATAATTGGTTGAGTAACTGGATGATCAGCCAAATATATATCGGAAAATAAATTGAATATATTTAGGGGAAGCCATGAAATTCCAAATATTATAGCAATACTAAATAGAAGACAATTGGTCCGTCGCATTCTACGGCCTCGCTCGACATTTCGTTCAGTAACATGCGTTGAGACGCCAACGGATACGCGATTTCGCAATTTATCATAGATTTGGGAATACGCTGCCGAAACAATTAGAATGGGCAATAAATATTGAATGAACAATGAAAATCCCGAATAATAAGCTCGTCCATGTTCAATTGGCCAATCTTCTATGCAATATGCGACCGTATCAATTCCATAGCTAGGAAGATTTATATCAATATGTATGAGATGCTTAAAGAAAATCATCGGAGATGCAAGGAGTACAGCCAAAATCCATATTGTGATAAGTATGATGGCGACTCCCATATAATGTAGATTTTCTCTGGTGGGACATACAATAACCTGAAACAAATAAACCAACATTTTAAGTCAATTAAGTATGTACTATATATATAGTTTGCTATCTTAAAACAATAGTATAAGCCGGGTTCGTGAGAATGATCCCGTGGAAATATTAAAAAAAAACTTAGATCATTTTAATGGAAGAAAATCCGAAAAAAATTGGGAGTTTGGCAAACATCTTGCTAATTTCTTCGGCTGTTTTTAAACAGTGAACTTTCTTAAATATGATTCTGTTTTTTATAAAAAAATTAAGTATCCAGTTAACCCTTTAAGGTCTATACATTTTGAATAGGAAAGGGTTAACAAAAAATTCACCTCACTCACCTTTCTCAGATGTGAATTGAAAATGCTTTCGTAAATTTATCATTTTTAAAAAACGTTAACCCATTAAGGTTCAAACGGTGCCTTTAAAGGGTTAACTTTATAAAATATTTTAAAGCACTGTGAACATAAAGAATGTCTCCCTGAGCAAATTTAATTGAAGCTAAATTTTCTTTTGGTTAACCCTTTCTTGTTTAATAATATGTATAGACCTTAAAGGGTTAACTTTTTCTAAAAAATTTATTTTCCAAAAAATGCTGCAAATTTAAAATAATATACAAATACAAAATTTTTTAATATTAAGAAAATTCTAAATTAAGTCACTTTCTCAGTGACAGTGACGGCTTCTAATATACGAATTCTTTCATAATAACGTTTGAGTTAATTTGTTCGTTTCACTTGCGTGAATTTTCAATAAAGAAAAACATTCCAAAGCAATGTTAATTCTCACAGTTAAGTAGGTATCCAACAAATAATAATTCATTTTCAATTACAGTAGAGTTTCAAATAGATTTTCGTATGCTATTCATGCAAAATAATTACAAACATTTTGTTCGCTTCGTTCCTGATTTATTTATTAAATGTCATTTTGGGGACTAGGTATTTTATATTTTTCTTTTGAATAAAATGTCTCTGATTTACTTCAATTTGTTGAAATACTTACCTACTTAAATAAATAATGGAATTGTGTAGAAAGTTTTGTTAGCTTTTTGATATAGAAAAACTTTATAGAACAAAATCAACACGACATCCAACATTTTATTGGTTTTAATTCGAATTTTAGTCACGAAATTTTAATTTAAAATTTTAAAGCAAATTAAAAAAAAAAAGTTTTTTTTTGGAATTAACAGAAAATAGAAAAGAAAGCTTTTTTTTCTCTATGCACGCCAAACCATTTTCTAATTTAGGTTTCAAGTTAGACGCTTTTCTCATTAAATAAAATTAATTTCATTTCTCATTTAGTTGTCCTTATCGGAAAATGTCTATCGTCATTACTTTTATTTGTTGCTGGCAAATATAGCGACAAACTTTTGAATGATGAATAATTAAAATTTGTACGTGAGATAAATTAATTATGAAAAATTATGCTAATTAACAGCAGTCAAAATATTACTGTCTAGATGTTTGTCGGTAGTAATATAATCTGTAGAATATAGAACTGATTAAAGTTTAACCCTTATTAAATTTTGCTAAATATTTATTGACTTATGGCATATTTCTCTGTTATATATTAAAAAAAAATCAATTGGGGATAAAAAGGGTTTCGTTAAATTTACCTGGATCAATGTACGCAATATTAAATTAGCCGAATGAAACCCCCATTAATAGCTTAGACACGTCTGCTTATTCAATTAATTTTCATTGAATATTTTTAGTGGATTACTCATAGAATTGGATCATCCGTAGAAATAATCCATGGAAAATTAGTGTTTGAAAAAAAATCCACGCACACATATGAATTTTTTGTTGAGGTTTTTCCAGTGGATTTCGAACAAAAATCCAAAAAAAAAATTCCAATATAAAAGCTTTGAATCCTAATTTAGAGCTTATTTTATTAAGATTTACCATGAACACTTTTACTAGGGTTGTAACCGCCCATTTCCATTGTTTTGAGCTAATTATGTAAATGATTTTTGCAACTTTTAGAAATTCGTCATTTGTAATTTATTTTAAATGCACTACTAATGACTTACAAGTTACAACTATAAGTCGAATCCCGAACTACCCGTTGACTTTGAGTATGTATTCAATTTTGACGTCTGGAGGTATTTGGTTTTTTTCAGTGAGGTGGCCCACTGCAATGGCAAGCCAATCGAAAAATGTTCTTTAGTTAAAAAAAATTTAAGGTCGATATTTAAGAACTAATAAAAACATTTCTAAAATTATTTCTTATTACTAAATCTAATTTATAACAATATTCTTACTTGATATCTATCTAAGGCTATTGCAGTTATCGATATTGTAGACACAAAAATACTCGTTGCTTGTAGTGTTCCAATCATCTTACACAAGGCACCATATCGTCCAAGAGGCCAGTATTTCGTTAATATTTCGACTAACGTTAGTGGCATTGTTACCAGACATAACACTAAATCTAAAACAAACAAACAAAAACAAAAAAACTAAAATTAAATATTTGCTGGTGCGCATATTTCCTATTTTATTACCAGACACAGCCAGATTTACAATAAACATATTTCTAGCTGTTCTCATTATTGGTTTACGTACAACAGCCACAACCACTAAGCTATTTCCGACCGCACCAAATACAATTAAAACACTATACATAACTATAAGGATGTGATATGCAGGATCCTCTATGTTCCGGTTCCGTTTGAATTTATCTATTAATAGTTTATCCAATTGTTTGCTTGTGTCTAGTATATATGAAATATTATCTGAAGAGATGTTTAACGGAAGCATAGTGTTTGTCATAGTTGCCTGCAATAAGAAACAAGAAATTTTTGAGACATTTTTAATTAAAAAAAAAAAAAACAAAAATTGTAGTCAAGACATTTTAATTAAGTCGAACGAAAATCCTGTGGGCAAATTTGTCTAGCAAATTTATTACCACTTAAGAAAAATTCATTTCACACAACCAACGCTTAAGAGGCCTTCAAAGTTTTTTGTTTTAATTTTATGTCCATAAAACATAGAGCATCTTCATATACTTATTAGGTATATTCTAATTAAACGTACATACAGTGGTGTGCAAAAAAATAAGTGTAAGGCATATTTTGTATGAAAAAGTCAAAATTCACCAATTTCTCCTACTTGTTGAAAATAGGGACTGGAAATAACGACAGTTGCAAAAATTGGGAAGGGTTTGGCTTTGTGTAAAATAATAATTGTGAAATTAAATACTATGAAATACCTCATTAAAACCTAAAATGAAAGAAATCTATTACTTCATAACTTTAAAAATTGCATTCCAAAGTGAAAGAAATAATTCACATATTTAGTT
>JANSTT010017724.1:0-15997 GCA_026745375.1 Platyura marginata | reverse complement strand
TGCTGTGAATTTAATTTGCATTGTTTTGAGCTCTGGTGTGATTTATATATGTAATACTTGAAAACATTTAACAATTATAGGTTAATGATTTCTGAATTCACAATAATTATGATTTATTGTCGCTCGGATAATGAATGGTAAGATATGTGAAAAATCTTTTATTTATGATTTTGAACTAGAAATGAAGAGTTAACCTTGAATTGAGTTTGTAGAATTAAATAATTCAAATTTAATTCTGAATTTGTATACATTTATGACTCAGTTTTTAAATAGCTTTGAAAACCTAGAAACATTTTTGACTGCATTTCTTGTTTTGTGATTTTTGCTATTTGTCGTGCATCTAAATTAAAATTAGTTTTGATTTCGATTTATTTACTACTACATATAACTCATTTATCAATACTCTGTATTGGAAGAGGCTCCCAATTAAGAAGATCTATATATTTTGTATTTCATCCTTAATAAACATATTGTTAAAAAAAAAATTTGAAAGAAGATATCCCTCACTCCTATACACAATTTGAAGAACTGTTCAGATTTATCACAAATTTTATTTGATTTCACTTAAGTTTGCATGGGCGGCATTTCTGCTGATAAAAATTCGTCAAATCCAAAGACGTGTAGTTTGAAGTTTGTGTATGAAGAAAAATGTAATATATTTCCATAATAATTTTTTTAGGAAGCATCTCCCAGCTTCCATGTAACTCACCTCTTAGAAGTAGACCCCATCGATTAAAAATCTAGAGATTTAAACTTTAAAGATTTTTATAAGGATTCCAGAAAAATAATAGTTTTTGTTTGAATTGTATGGATTTTATTGGGGAGAATGAAAAAGGAACTGCCCCTATCCTTAACTTATCCCTATACAGATTTTCTAGAAGATAATTAAAAAAAATTGAATAAATTCGTTGAAGGAAGAGACATTGCTAGGATTTTTTTCTTAAAGGAAGGCAAGCTAAAATTTATTAATTATTCTATATTATTCTTTATTCCTTTTTTTAAAAATACTAGTGATTTGGCAGATCGCTTCTCTTGCCCCTGCGATCAATACTAATGGCAGCAGTAATTATATAATTAAAAATTGCTTAATTTTAAAGTCTCAATCTAGTGCAGTGTAACTATGTAATTATGTGATGCTGTAGCACGCTTAAAGTAATTTAGATTTTCTTTTGTAATATAATTTATCTCTTCATTATTTTATTGTTTGATAAAATAAAAAGGCTTATTGATTCGTCAATAAATGATATAAACACCTGTTGCCATTAAATTCATTAATCGTCTTAAACAAAACAAAAAATGATGAACTTTTTGTGTTCATTTATTACAATTCATTTAATTTAAATTATTTATTATTTATGTCCAATAAGAAAAAAACAAAAAAAAAAAAAAACAAAACGAGGTAGTTTATATTATATACTTCTTCTTATACACAAATAGGCACAACAATATAAAATATGTATTGTAAAGATCTCTCTCGGGCACAAGAAAGTGCTACATTATTAAAGCCATCGAAACTAAAAGGTTACCATCAG
Source organism: Platyura marginata (assembly GCA_026745375.1). Taxonomy (NCBI): domain Eukaryota; kingdom Metazoa; phylum Arthropoda; class Insecta; order Diptera; family Keroplatidae; genus Platyura; species Platyura marginata. The sequence goes on along the minus strand of JANSTT010017724.1, from coordinate 14,465 downwards.
AGGCCATTTGAAGATAATTAAAAAATAATAACTTCTTTTGATGAACCCATTAACGTATTTTTCACAGACAATTTATTACCGAACCCGTTGTGAATATGTTTTTCTCTTCTTCATCAGAATATATACTTTGAAGTCGTTTTGTTCTTCCTTGAAGCGCAGGTAAGATATTTTGTATATACATATTAAATATATGCGGTCACTCTTGTGTGTGATTGAAGATAGTTCTGAAGATTTATAGTGGTTCTGTGAGAGAAGTTCATTAAAGATTATTACATATTAATGTATAGATCATCATAATAGAAAATTACTTTTTGTTCAATGATGTATTTATTGATGTTAAATGATCATTGGATAGAGTGGTTACAAATATTGTTTTGTATATTTCTGCATCCCAGCCCATATGGTATCTTGTTGATTTAGTATTGCCTAAAGGGATTAACTTTTGTTGCTATCGATGAATATAGTTAATCAAATTTCTATAGATAAATATTCTTGTATGATGTGGTAGTGAGGCACACTATAGGTGCACTAATGATTGTTTCAAACTGTAATAAAAGTCATTTTGTCATGACACATGTCGTCCTATTACAAAATTAATGACGGTAATTGAGCTTTCATCTAAGAAATTCTATAGACTATTTATTGTACATTGCAACTGGATAATAAGTTTTCTTTCTTTTTGGATCATCATCAGGAAGAAAATATATTAGGCCCAAACAAATGAATACTGTGAATGACTGAGTATTTTAAATTCCAATTGGGAACGTGTGATCAATTGCCCTGTATCAAGCTTAAGAATGAAAATTTATACATCGAGTTCCAAATTGGATTATTTGGGTTAAAAGTTTAAGATCAGGTATCGATTTCAAAATTGGTTTTTCAGCACAAAGCTGGTAAGACATCTTTAATACCGATAAATAGACATTTTGATTACAGTATACAGGTATTATGTACAAGTTCGTATATAAAAGCCAGATGTCGATAAGCCATTCAAAAAATGGATTAAATCTTAGACTTGGGCCCCAAAATTGCCAATTTCAGCACATTGTCCTATTTATATGACACCAGTGGCGAATCCTGAAAATTTTTGATGATAATGGGATCAATAATTCTCAAGATTCCCCACTGTATAACACACACAAAATAATTTGGGATGAAATGGGTTAATCGAGAAGACTTTAATTTTCAATTTTTTATTTTAATTTGATAACAAATTTAAAAATCTAAGATGACTTTTTTGATAAAGACTTCTGCTACAAGCGGACATGTCTTACAAATCTTATATCTACACATAATTAATAAATTTATATATGGAAATCATTTATACCACAATTTACCACTTGTACTAAGAATTACTAAATAAATAAATAATAATAAGAGATTCGATATGATATCGGTCTCTATAAGAATGTTCTTATATAGCAACTGTAACCATATCAAAACGACTTCTTATAACAAAACGTGTTCCACGCAATAAAATTCACAATGGTCTAGACCAGTTATGATGTATACCAAATCAACATGCTAAAAAAATAATTTAAATAATTTATCATCCAGGAATTAGCTGAAACAACTTCTCACTTAATTACCATATGTAATAACTTAGTAATATTTTCCATCGAACAATGGTATCGCTGAATAATTGTAGCGTGCCAATGTTACATTAGTATTCAGGAAAAGACAAGAAGGCATTCCATAGACCGATTGCCCACTTTCAAATCGAGCTATAGGCTGAAAATAAACACTTTGTGAAAAGCTACCCCCAATCACCGTGTACCGCCCACCCATTATAAATTTTACATAAATCAGTTGGGAGGGGAGGGGGAGGTATTGTGCCTAAAAATTGTGCACTATTCGATTGCATTATATTTCGGTATTGTTGTTGTTATATAAGATATCGGTGTTATTATACTTAAACTATACATTAACATGAACATTAATACTTAGAAAAAGGTTTAATCTGTTTTTTTTAATGTTCCCCATGGTATAATAACAACCTAATTTATATAATTTAATCCACACTAAATTAATGGTAAATTTTTGCTAATTTGAATGGTAATTAGTTCATTTGATTCGTTTCGATAGTAGTTAACATAACATGAAGTCTTATTAATAGCATTTCATGTCAAAATTAAATTATTGGGCTAGGTCACTTTATTATGCAAATACACGTACTTATAGGTTTGTAGGTAGTCGAAAGCTATTCGAAATTTCTTTTGTTGATTATAATTGACTATACTACATAATATACTTATAGAATACTACAATGTAAATTATTTACCTTCATCATATTCTATATAACAACGGTGGGCAAATGACCATATTGTTCACTCTCTTTAAAGTTATTTTGTCTTAATCAAGATTATATTAATAATGAAGATTGTGTTTCAAAACGTTTTGCGGGAACGCGTCTATTCGATGCTTGGACAACACAGGCTAAGTATTTACGAAGTCTTTCGGTACTATGACAAAGGTCTACGAGCAGAAGAAAGAAAAAAATCTGGTAGAAAGCCAATATTAAGTGAAAAAAAGTAAACAAATTGTCCGATGAGTGAAAAACAGAATTAAATCGAAAAATGACTCGAAAATGTAAGTTTTCTAAGAAGATTATGCAAAAAAAATGGGATTGAATGGCTTGAACAACAAAATATTCTATTTGCACCAAAAAGATGTAATGCCCAAAACAAGGCCAATTGGGGTCTTTTGTGTCGAAAGGTTTTCGAAGGAGGTTGGGAGGCATAACAACAAAATAAATAAATAATAAATAAATTAATATAAAAGAAAAATAAAAATGATTTGTCAAATCTTTAGATTCAAAATACAGAATTTTTTTTTTTTTTTTGACACTGAAACAAAAGAAAACTGTTTTGTCCAGATTCGATCCACAGAAGTGGAACGATTGCTTCTCTATATTTCCCTTTTGCAAAAGTATCTGGTCATCACCTTGTGCCGAGAACACGTTAAAATCGTACAGCTATAGCTGGTCAAATAAAAAATTGGAAATCATTCGTCTGGATGTGATATGAATTCTCTGATCTGTCGAGATCGTGAACCGTTTACAGTCTTGAAATCCATAATCCATTATAAATGTCTTGACTATTTTATTGATTCCAACTATTATATACAAGTATCGAGGCCTGATGCATCTATATAGGTATGTAGGGGAGATCGGGTCAGTTTAGAAATTACTATATGATCACAAATCACAAGTGAAATCAATCTACAATAGATTTGTATTCGTTTTTCTAGGTTCTTTTTAAGAGTATTTTTTGTCTGTATTTTATTGAATGAACTCCGTCATTGGTCATTTATTTGGTGGCTTAATCTAAATTATATTTTATATTGATCATAGGTCTCCGGTGGAATTGATGGATTTTTCCAAATCTCCATTAAAAAAAAATAAGACATTTATCTTAATAACATATTTTTATTTTTTTTTTTTGTGTGTCGGTACTAAACAGCGAAAATAATAAACCTGACAATACAGCCTCCCTAATTTATCGTTTTTGTTAATTTTTTTCAATTTAACACAATACTAAATATAAATTTACAATTCCATAGATTTTTTTTTTCTCTATCTATCTATAATACCTAACAGATCTAATTTCATGGTCATTCTTTGAATTCGTTCTGGTCGTTCATCATTTGTATGAAACAAAAAAGCTCTCAAAGATCTATAACGTATAAATATAACAATATATTTATGTCGTGTAAGTTAGTCCATATTGGACCAATAAATTATTCTTCTCGGATAGAGACTATATGGAGATCTACATCTGTACCTATATATGCATGGATATATATAGGTACATAATTATATACATATTTGAAATTTTGAAATAAATTTCCAAAAGTGCTAAAACGCGAACAAGATAATTGCGACATCTGTCAAACTACTGAAAAAGTTAAATAAAATATAATAATAAAAGCCTAGGTAAGTGATTTGCCATGTGTGTGTGTGCGGTGAAAAAAAGGAGCGAAAATGATGAATGTTTTTAGTGGAAAAAATTTTTGACACGATTCTTTATGGTTGAACATAATGGAAATGGGTGAGAATTAATAAATCATTGAAATATGCATAGAGTGAAACAATGGCTCCAATAATAATGATTATAGATTTTTGAAATGTTTACATTGTTGAATATTTGAATCGTACGTATCAGAGTATACTTTTTTGTGACTTTGTTTTCAAAATAAAAAAAAAAAATTACTAATTTGATTAATTTGGTTTCCTGCTACAAAAAAAACAAAAAAAAAACAATAACTTTCTGGTTCTTGTAAACAATAAGCTTTTAATTTCACATTAAAAACCTCTTCATCTTCATCACTGTGCCAGTTGTATTCATAACGTTACAATTCAAAGAATACGTGCATGCAAGAGTATTAAGCCTCATTTTGATTGACATACGTCCATCACAAAATCAGAGACCATTCGCTCATTCTAAAATGGACCGACAAAAGACCGACACAATAGGACATGACATTATACAAACAAAACGCACATGGGCGACACGATTAATGACAAAATTATTTATAACTAATTTGATGTAATTGGTCCGATTGTACATTTTTTTATTATTAACATTTTCACATTTTCAATTGTAAAATGGTTTCATGAGAATTTTGAAATTTTTGTTATTGTTGAGCTTGAAAGCTATTTAGCATAGCTTTTGACATGATTGTTGTTTTTTTTTTTTTAATACTGGATTTTGTTCAGTCACATTTTATATAAAATGCTCAATGGTATTAATAGGAAATTGCATGCAATTATGTTATGGAAGAAAAAATATCATTAATTGCGTTATTTGTCAGTTCCGTAGATTACCTGTCATCACAGTTGCAGCGTGTAATTGGTTTTTTGCGCTGTTTTCTTCGTAATCTGTACATATTTAAATTGAACAATTTGCATTACAGACTAATTGCATGCAAATCATGTTTATTGAGAATTAATAACTGACACACCAGTTGCATTCATATATGTAGTATGAAACATTATATTGCGTCTGATTTTTCTTAAAGATTAAATTGTGCAGATTTGCATAAATTATGTTATTCTGGTCGATTCTCTATAGAAATGCAAAACCATGAAGATCAACATTTTCAACCTAGATGACATATCCTATATACCATTTCCACATATGTAGTTATGATATTTAGATAGTTAGGGTGTTTTTTTTTAGAATTAGAAAACTGGTGTATGATGACAATTTGGTGAGAACATTGTTACTTTCGCATTTTATGTACGATGACGTTGTCCTGTATTCTTTTGACTTTGCTTCCTTTAATGTGATTGAACGTGCAATTCCAGTGTCAGATTTGCTTTTACAAATTTAGACGCTATGAGAGTATTGGTTCTGTACGTAATAGTATCATTGGTTGTACGCTTGCTATTTTTTACAAGTACCTAATATGTGTCTTCATTTACAATCTAATTAATTCTCACCAATTTTTCTACTTATATGAAAAGCTTTCGTTCTCAACTTCGTCACGTATGGATGATATTGTTATACCCATGAACAGGTCGTAAATTTTTCATAGGGTGGCCAGATGGAATTCTCTTCCTACATCTGTAAGACGATTGCCATCGCTCGTTCTCTTCATTTCATTTTCACTCATAGTATCCATTTATAATAATCCATTTTTATAGGTTATTAGGTTTTAAAGCAATATTCTTTTTAAATTCAATTTATATTTCATTAATTGTACGATTATTCTTTTTTTAGTATAATGAATAATGTAAATCACCTTGTACAATTTTTACAATAAACATACCTACATACATTTTAGAATTTAGAATTAGATTTTTGGCAGATCTCTATTTTTTAAATTGAAATGATGTTCTAAAAACCATTTCTTTTTGTTCTAGATTAACCCTTAGACTGCATTGTGTACCACTGATACGCTTTTTATTATGAATTCTAATAGGAATATATTTTTAAATTTTACACTCATACAAGAATTTTCTAAAAATACTAGGAACAAAGAATTATTTTTTATAATATATACCTACCCAAATAAATTAAATTAATAACGATTAATTTAAAAATAAATATACAATTTACGCAAATAAGACAAGAAAAAAAACCAAACATAAACAAGATACGCAAGAAATAAGTAAGAAAAGAAAAAGAACCGCAAGTAAAATTCCACCATGAAATCACACACCAGAAAATTATTTTAAATTTTGCAATAAAATGCATTTAAGAGGAAGTCATGCATTACTAAACCGCTCATATACATTTAATTTCTCACAATTTCAAATGCAATTTCGTGACTTAAATTATTTCTTGGCTTTAAAATCACCTGGGCGTGGTCAATTTCGTGAAAAATCTTCGCCTTGATGGACTAAGATTGACTACACCACAGCAATTTTACTATATACACATATAAAACTATATGCTTGGATTATTAGCACATCTTGTGTATCTCTTATGTAGATATATATATACATAATACATAATATCTACATATATGTACTTATATAACATATACATATGCAACATGCACCATCTTACAACTAGAGGCATAATAAACACCCTAAACAAAATGCCTTTTTTGAAAATGAATTAAAAACAACAATAAAAAAAATCGACTCTGCCTTCCATCGTCTTCATCATTTTTATTGATATCTCTAGATCTCTTTTCAGCTCAGTATATGCCTATATGTATATATGTGTATAGATGTACCTAGTAATCATCTTCATTTCCATGGAATGAATTTTCTGCATCGCAAATTAGTTTTGTTGTTTGACTGAACTTGAACGTATCCATCTATTTCATATATACGAGTATATGTATGTATGTGTGCGTATACGATCGAGCGATATCCATAATCATATAGACATTTATGTATAATCTAAGATTATTATATTGGTTAAGTCTCTCACTATCAATTTCTTAGAAATTGATCAATTAAAAAAAAAACAATTGGATTCATTTTAAAAATCCTGTCCAAGTACCTTAATATTTTTGAACTGAAATTGCTGATTTAAACAAAAGACTTCAATAAGCGACGAACCCCTCTTGACAGCATGAGTATGAATAAAAAATATAAATGGAGACTACACAAATTGATACAAATTAAATTACATTTTTAATTCATCGTTATCTATTTTTGATTGAAATCTAAACATAAATCAATATTTTTATTATTTTCGATAAATCATCACAATATAAAAAGTTCAGCTATTCGCTCAGAGATGTCGCAATCAATGGATATCGATTTAAAATCAAAGATGAAGTATGTAATTTTTGTACTATACAGACGTGCTGTACAAAGTATACATTTATATATATATTATATATATATATATGTATGTATATAGTAACGAGTTTTATTTACATGATGTAGATACGTAACGCATTCGTAATTTGTGTTGAATTGTAATTTGAATGTTTGAATATTGAGTATAACTGCTGTATGCACACATAAATAGAGAACCTCTGACTGATTGGTGTTATTTCATTTTCAATAATGAAAATTAGCGATGGACGACTTTCTTTTTCAGTTCTTTTAAAATAGAAAGCTACAAATTGTCAATTTTTCAGCAGAACAAGAACATCTTTTGAATGTGTTAGTAATCCTGAGTATATGAATATAAATATATGAACATATTGAATGTGGACATTTTACTATACTACATACATATATCAGTTATTATTCATTTCTACACCGCGTAGATTTTATTAATTCATTTAAACTAATTTTGATACATAATTGTGTTGTCTATATGCAAGTTCAGTTGTCATACAAAGTGGTCTGGATCTCTTGATGTAGAGAAATACATTAATTAGATTTTTTTTTTGTTTTTTTTTTAAAAGCTTTCAGAGATGATTTCTAAAATTTAGTATATCTCTTTATTTCTTTTTCAATATGTCGCCTTTGTCAAGCTAATTTACTATATGTGATTCGATCATACGCGAATATTTATCCAATGACGTTATGAACATTTATCAATAATTATTATACATAGAAAACATCATAACATAATTTATTGTTGATTTATCTACCAAATAGAAAATTGTATAATATTAAAACTTGAAAGACTTTTCCTTATACACTTATTATTATACACAAACCAAAAATATAACGAACCTAAACTACACACAGTGCCTAAACTATTCTGCAGAAAACTTTTAGTTTAAATAGAAAAAGTAAATCGTTAAAGTTATACGCCTTAAACCGAATAGTTTTCCCATATATATGAACGAGTTTGTAATTTAGAAGTTATTTCGTTCGATTGGAAGCAATAAAGTTTAAACTTTAATGCTGCGTTACAGTTTTATATCCAATCGAACTGAAAGATTTGGTTTCTCTCTTAGAAAAATTGTTTTTCTGATTATCAGTAAATTACATTTTTCTTATATTTACGGTAGTTAAACTAAGTCATAAAATTGTTAACTATGTATTAGTAAAATTTCTATAGATTTCATTCAACTTAATTATAATTTACCTTAAATTCATATTCTATGCATATTATGAGTATCTAGATATTATTATATTATTAATTTTTAATCGGGTTGACCATTTAGAAGAATCCATATATGCGTAATGTGTTTTATTTAAAAGCTAAAACTTTAATTATTATACTATAGGACAATCATTATTTTGACATTGGGCTTCTTTTTTTTTTTTTTAAAAAAAAGGATCCATATAATTAGGTCGACATTAAGCACAGTTAAGGCAAACAAAGATTTGTAAGACAATTCCAGAGGACAATAGATTGTAATTCTTCGTATCAAATTGGGGTAGCTTATATCAAATGGTCCAGTAGAGCAGAGGTCGGCAAACTAATACTAATTAGTCAAAAGAGCCAAATATCAGCAATTCAACGATTTAGATTTCTTTTGAGAGCCATACATTTTATTTACAAGAACCCTGTTTTTAGTAGTGGGTAGCACTAGTAAAGAAAACGTTAAACTACTGTTATTGGCCAGTTTGAGTTATAACACTAGGTTTATTATACTGGTTACTTACGTATTCGGCAATATAAAAAAATATGGAAATCGAGTCTCACTATGACGTTTTTTATAAACTCATATAACTCATCTTTTAGAAAATTACGCACTAAAGATGTCACAAATTGTATGAAATCCGCTATTAATGACGACTTGCGATCAAGTGTAGTATTTTCATTAGTGACTAAACTAAACTTTGGACAAGTTTATAAAATTTATAGCAGGCTTAGATTATTATTAAATTAGCCGCGAAGTACCCAAAGAACTGCAGTTTGCCGACCACTGTACTAGAGTAAACCAAGTTTTGATGAGGATATCCTTTGCTGTCTATTTTCCACTTGTTTTTAATTTTTTATTCATTTATTTTAAAAATCATATTTTTTATCATTTAATTTTTTATGATTTCATTCTATTATTTAATTAAATTGAATTTTTAGAAAAAAACGAATTTTGTGCGATATGCCTACAACAGGAACAAAATTTAAACAAGTAAATTATGCTTTTTCTGGAATAAGTCAAAATATTTTGTTGGAATTCTGGTATCTGCATTTAACCCATGTCCTTTTTATGTACTCAATTTCCTTGAAAAATTATTTTCCTTTCGTCCGATAAAGGTCAATATACAATCAGGCAATATGGTTGCGCGTCTATAGTTGAAGTATACTGAAAAATATTTCACTTCATCTAATTTAAAGATAAAATAATGCTCATTACTCTTGTAAAAATATCTAACATACTCTGATAAAATAAAATTCATTGGCGCAGCTATAATTTGGGAACAAATTTAACAAAAAAAATAAAATAATATATATATATATATCTACTAATGTAATACATACTTCACTTCGTCTATTTATCCCAATCTTCTCGTAATTCTCAAAATAAATGACAACGTGCTATCAATTTCGTTTATAAACTAGCTCACATTTCCTATTAATGCTGTCAGACAATATGAGCCAACTTTTCTGTTATATTTAGATTACCTAAATCGGAATGATACTGTCAATACGGGCATTAGCAGAGAGGCAGATCAAAGTAAGAAAAATTACATGAAATTTATCAACATGTCGGTTATACAACAACAAACTGTGCTAAGATAACGTTCACCATCAGGCCCTCGGTTCTGTTCTCGGTGTGCTAAATTACCGACATTCAGTTATATGGTGAGTGTCTGTATATGTGTATCTGTATATATCAAAATTGCGTGGTTGGCATAAACGTTGTATAAAACAAAGTTGTTTCCACCAAAACGATGGCAATAAAATGATTAAAGTCAAATTATGTTATTTATAATGTCATTATTAGTGACACTGGTAAATATATCATATTTTCCTCGGTGCGCATATGCTTAAAGTTACCATCATTCGAATGGGAAAATTGATTAATCATTTTTATAATATGTTTGGTCTTAGTAGCTACACAGAATCTATATAGAATTATAATGTTTTTCGATAAGGTGGTTGCTACAATGCGCACCATTTATTATAATTTTGTAGTTTCTTCATAAAATGGAATAAGTTGTTTGCCATAAATTATTTTTCGAGAATATTTGTGTGTGTGTACCAGGGGGAAATGAGAGTAAAACATTACTTCCGATTTACTGTTTCAATGGCAGAATTATGGGTTGTTTAGGCTTAAGTACATTGGCTCACGAATTAAACAAATTACATATTGACATCAATACAGCAGCGTGCGTGTTTACTACTTCTTGGACAGCGGGTGGTCTTGCTGTGTATATTACGTATAGAAGTTCGATTTCTCTTATTAATTTTTAACGTGTTAAGCTTTAGTAATTTTTTTTTGTTTTTTATTTTTTTTTTTTTTTGTGGCAACGTTTACATTTTCATAGTAATCTATATAAAACAACACCGATACATCGTTTACTTTAACGATCAACATAATTTTTGTTGTGTGCCTTATTGACCAATATAAACAATAACGCACAAACTGATCTCTGCGATTAACATCAACTGTCATAACAGGCCATTCATATTTCATTCACAATTTTAGTTTTTCTTTTCTTTTTTTCTTTAAGATTGGATGTAATTGATAAACATAGATACCTACTTTGATTGGTACCAGAAATCGTGTCCGATCACAATTTACATTTATAATCTACGCGGCATTTTCATCAATCATATATTGATACAAAAATACTTTTTACAGCAACTAAATGCGATCTTAATCTGTCCAAATCAGATTAAAGGGATGTCGAAAAAGTCGCATATTTATTTGAGATTTTTTTTTTTTTCGTAGATAGTCCAAAAGCTTCTTAACAATTATTTGCTCCAAGTTTCGAACGACAGAACTGTTTAAATGTTCTATTCGGTTCTATCTTAACTAATTGACGGTCCATCAATGTGAACATTTGTAATATTTTGCTTCTATACTATTTATATGAAATATAAAAAGGAAACTTTGGTTTCATGTAGAAATTTTCAAAAATTTTATCGTGTTTTTTTGTGTTTTCTCCACGAATTGAAGGTTTTGCAACAAAAAAATCCAATAAAAGCTTTGATTTCTCGGACCGCTCGTTAACACTATAACTGAGGAACGCGTTGAGTTAGAATTATTTTTTTTTTGATTAATTTAGGCCTAGGGCAAATGGGTAAAATCTCTCACCCCTTCGATCTCTTCCCATATAAATTTTTTGTTTACAATGTGTTTTGTCATACTAAAGAACAAAATTTCGAAAAAATTATGAATACGAAAAAGTATTTATATGTTGACACCACCCTGGTAAGAGAGCAGTATGGAAGCCGCATAACTTTTACTTAGCAGCCTTGTTTTTAACGATTTAAGAAATCGGGACAATGTTCAACCAATAATATTATTTTGAACAATGTTAAGACCCTTGAAGAAAAAATTACGTTCTACAAATATCAGCTGCAAATATCTGGTCCATGGTTGATGGAGGGTTGAGAAATATAAGGATCTACCAAACAAACGTGGCCAATGTGAGGTTAATTGCCTAAAACAATTGGTTCAAATTTCAGCTAAGAAACAATTAGGTTCTCACCTAATAATCGTACATATAATAATACACAATATATTGTAGAATGAAATAATATGTTACGAAAAAATCAATGAATTTGTTATGAAAGTGTAATAATTCCCTCGCGGAACATAGAGGTATGCTTTCTTCTCTCTCTATATACATATATAGGTATGTAGATAGGTATATATAGATTATAGAACTCCAAACATTTCTAAAAACTTCAAAAACATAACTGAAACCCAGCAAATAAATTAGATTAAAAAACAATTTCAACATTAAATCTCATAAATAAATAATGTTTTTATTGCACTTTATACAATTCCCGTCCCTTTCAATCATAAATATTAAAATTAATTTTACGAGTAATTTTCATGTAAAATAATCATCAGAATGACGTAAGAATTCAATGTACAAAATGAACACACAAAACGTTGTGTATTAAAATATGTAAATTGGACGTTTAACTAACCCAATCTCGTCTTTATGACTGCCTCGCGGTTTTTAAAACAATAATAGAAACGTGGTGTAATGCGTCTAGAGCACCCAAGAGGGCAGTTGTATAGTATATAGTGGAATTCTATGTTGTTGAAGTACATTCCAGAGGGTCGAATTAGATACAAGCCTAATGAGACCATGAAAACAAGTACATTTTGTATATATATATATACACCATCATTCTCCCTTACTCCCTCCACAAAAAAAATGTAACTATATGTACGGGATGGTATACGATCGTATATCTAGGAACAAGCATCAGGTTGGATATACGAATAGGCATAAGTCGAACATAGGGCAAATAATGCAAAAAGGTTTACACGCGAATGCGTTATTTATATACATTTTGTACATTGTTGTATTATATGGGATGGTGTTAGATGAATTTTATAGTAAAAGGGTTGGGGTTTATCGAGAAGATTGATGATGTAATTTTGGATCTGTTATTAAAAATGTAGTATTAAGTGGAATAAATGTTCCTTAAATTCAGACATTAATTGCATATGCTAACTGTGTGCAAACAATATTATATTACAATAAATATGCTCTACCTAAAATAAGGGCAACTACAAAAAGGATTGTAGGAGATGGGAATCGGTAACAAACAATATGAATTGCACTTGTTTCGATATGAATGGTTTAGTAGTAATTTTAGTACTAACTAACGTAATATACTCTCGTTATTGTACGTTTGTTGGTCGGTTGTGTTGGAAATAATTGAATTGAATAAATTTTAAGCATTTATCAAATTATGATGATGTAACGTGCCATTTTTTAATGGTTAAGACATATTATTTTATTTGCAAAAAGTTCTAGTGTAATAGTGTTCGTTTCTTATAGCTTAAATTGTATCTTTTCCACACAAACATTCTTTCGCTTCCTCCTTTCCTTCTGCTTTATTTTGTTCAACTTTTCGTTCTACTTTTATCCTTTCAACTTTCACTCTATTCTCACACAATTTCCTCCTTTTCTTCTGTTTTACTCTCTCCCGTTTCGTTCCTTGTTAAATACTTTCAACTTTCTTTGATCTATCCGTTGTTGGTCAAGCTCGACTAATTCTCCCTTTACTTCCATCTCGTGATGAATTCACTCTTCTATATTAGTATTTGTTTATTTCGTAGGTGTGTAAATTTATTATATGTATGATTATTTATTTTTTAGTTTGGTTTGACGTATATCCATCTTACAATGAGTATCTGATGATTCAGTTGTAACCTTTTTAATTATTCATTTTACTATGCAGTAACTATAATGACAATGATTCGTGAATTTCCTGATTTTTGGTAGTTTTATTAAAATTACATTATCGAGAATATTTATCAAATATTTGTTAAACTAGAATACTAAGTATTGGTATTGGATCTGATCGCGAAAGTTTTTTTTTTAGAGATTAGGTCTTGTTGGGTTTTGTTTCTAAAATTGCTATAGAAAGGTTTCGAACAGTTGTAATATCTGAAATCTCTAAGATATCATGGACATATATTTTTTTATTGATTGAAATCTGAAGTCCATATTGATATATGTATTTTCCCTTAATCACGGATTATTTTATTTGACATTCATTATCAAAATCGTTCAATTCCTTGATTTCAAGCCAATCAAATATTTTTTTTGTTACCATTTGAATTATTTTAGGATTTAACAGTAACTAGTCAATTTGTAATTTACAAGAAAAAAAAATCTAACAATTCAATCTGCCAATAGAGTCAAAATGTATCTATAATGATCACAATAGAAACTGATTTTTCTACAAAAAGGAAAATTATTTCAGTCTATTATGTTTGATGAATACGATTCCCAAGATTTTGCATCGACTAAAATTCACATAAGTCTTTTCGACAAACATTTCGAGTATAAAAATGTAATTCAAATTTAAATTCAAAATAATCCATCTCTAGCTCTGCATGTGTCCCATAGCATAGCCATATATAGAGAGAACATATACATATATAGTAGTACCTACATGAAAACATATACATACATAATACATAGTTACATATACTTATATATACAT
>JANSTT010017723.1:0-16004 GCA_026745375.1 Platyura marginata | reverse complement strand
ACTGTATAACCTTTTTTCCATAAAGGATAAATAAAATGTTTTCTTATTCTAATTATGGTGTGTTTTCATTCATCCTGAGATTTGTTTGGAACCTTTATCTTACTCTACTCATAATTCAGAAAAAATGACTTAAGTTGTTTTTGCTTGAGACCACAGATATAATATGTTAATTTTATAAATAACAATACATCCATACAAACATATACATATACATATATACATCTTAGGTACACATCAACACATCATATTCTGAAATTAATTTAATTTTAATTTATAAATTTACATAAAGACATACATAGGTACATATCCGCATTTACCTATCCGCATAAATGAATAAAACATATTTCCACCTCATTTTATAAAAAAAAAAAAGAAAGACAGAAGGATGATCCGAGCATTATACATTGTTTTGTTGGTGTTCATTAAATAATACGCAATCTATGCATAAGGTGCGTGTACACAATATTTATTCATAATCCACCCACGTATATATCATTTAAAAGATACCCCATTATAGGGTAAGAAATTTAATTTTGGTATACATCACGATTAAGAAAAGACAATTTTGTTAATTTTTTTTTCTTCTTTTAATTACAGGATGGATTTAACATATAATCTTAACCAAATTTATAATTAACCAAACATCTAAAAAAATTTTTCCTTAAGTGCCATACTTCTGTATCTGTTGTAGTCTTCTTTTCTCATTATTACAATATAATTCCAAACAATTTAAACCCAAATTAACACATTTAAGTTGGTAATGGCCACATATAAATACCTATCTACCAACTCGTGGGTTGTTAATAATAAAAAAAAACAACCCCTAATTCCAGCAAGCAATTGAAAACGCAACATTTATTGTAGTAAAATACAAAGGAAATTTTCTAATTAGACCTTTAATTTAAACGAAGTAAGAGCTTTTCTTTTAATAGCATTACATTAAAAAAAAAAAAGCTGTTAAGGGCTGGTGTTTGGATAGAAGCGTATGTGATGTGACCTGTAGCTATAATATCAATTCATAATCTTAAAGATAGTTATGGATATTTCTATTAACGTTAATTCTTGGTAGCAAAGAGATAAAAATTTTGTAATTTTTTTAATTCCTAGCTAAAGGATATTGATTCGTTTCTTACGACTATTAAGAAAAGCTGCCAATTGAAGGCTACATCGCTTCCACAGAAAACTACACTTCCCCATCTATCCCCTATATTTCTCTCATTCTTCCCCTTTTTCGCAACATTTCCAACCATTCACAATTTACATTACAACGCAACTGCCTAAGTCTCTATGGTGTTAATCAAAGGGTATTATAACTTTGGTACGGAGTTTGTAACGCCTCCTAGTATTTATTGTATAGAAAAAAAAATCATTTCCGTGAAATTTTAAGTCAAAAAGCTATAGAGAGCTGAAATTTTGACAGTTTATTAAGAACTTTTTGGAGCAAATCGGACAAGATATAGAGGTGAATGGGGTACGGTATCCATTTTATTCACAATTATGGTTATTTTGATATAAAGAAAAATCGCAAAAATTTCCTAAGCCGAGTTTTTTCTTAATAGATGGCGCTGTTTAGTAACATGGTTAGGCTTTTATTATTTACATGTATTACGATTTTGCACATTCACATGTTTTTAATTTGTGAATCTTTTCAATAAAAATCAAAATAATTCTATTTAATACCATAGCAATCGCCTTCCAGGCTTTTTTTTTGGATTACGTACATAATTTTTCTGATGTAATCATTCTCTTGTCAAAAAGAATACATTTTCTGCGAACAAATTCAATTACATTTTCGTTGACATTTATCTTTTTGTTTTCACCTTTAATTGAATAATAATTGTATATCTATATCGAATATATTTCGTATAAATAAATGATTTATCTCAAAATTAGGTACACCACACACAGTACCCCATCCTTCCCTATATCTTGTCTGATTTGCTTCAACAACAAAAAATAGAGAAGTTATACAGTAGAATAGAAATTTCCTTTAGCTTCAGCCAATTAGCCGGAATTTTGATCACAGATGGACGGACGTGGATATTTCGACTTAAAATTTCACGAGAAAAACAATGGTGCTAATTCTACGATGAATATTAAGGGGCATTATAAATTCCATACCAAATCACTACTGTATATTTACAGAATGCCTATTTATCCATAAATTATGTTCAAAAAGGATAAATTATGAAGTGATTCTAAACAACAAATCTCATTTAATCGACATATCAAATTCATATTCATCCTTCATCCTTCATTTGCTTTATTGATGTATTATAAGATATTTCTCCTGTATTTCTTGAAATTAAGGGACCCTTTGTTTAGCTATTTAGTTACATGGTAACGCGTCCATTCTTCGTATCAATATGTTGAATTTTGTTTTGCATTTTGTTGGCTTTTCCGAAAAGTTCCTATTTTAAGTATGGAAACTCTGTTATTTTCATTACAAATGTATTGGACAATGTATAAATTAATTTTCCGATTTCCATATAAGTATCTGGAATATGAAAGTACGTAAAAGTGGGGGAGTCACTTTGTTACGAAAAATTGACGTAAAGCCTAGGTACCTACTTACATCCATATATATATAAACAAAACAAATATACATCTGAATGGAAAGAAATGTTGTTAATCGTTAGAGGCGGAAAATTTAATTACGATTTCATTAGTCGAATCAATATGGTTGAATACTTTTTGTATTGTTTTACTCAGCTGATAAATAGCTGCCTACAATACTATATTTATCACATCACCTACATAACTAAAGTGATATTAAGCAGACGAAATTAAAATCAGAATTTATATCACGTGCCCTAATGTGTGTGAAAACATCAAAGAACGACAATATTTATTAATAAATTGCTATGAAAACAGTGACAGAAAGAAAATAATATTATTTGACGCTGAGGTGTGGTTTATTCACCATTGAAAATAAATTTTCTTCGACGAATCTGAGTATTATGAATATTTTATGTAATTTTTTGAACAAAAGTCAATCTACAAATTCATTTATTATATCTATACGTGTATATGGATGGATGTATGTACAAGTATATATATATACCTAATCCCTAACCCATAGTAGGTATCTAAGAATGTATGTCCCTAAATAGGCAGAGATTTCATTACATATTCAATGGAATGGAATGGAATACCAAATTGTTTTGAAATACGAATCTATCAATCTATACGTAATAAGTTTATTACTAATTGATGATGTGATTATAAATGTGTATAGCATCATTTTGATTCTTAATAGTTAATGATTCTTAATAATTTGAAAATAATTTTTATTGTTACATTACATAGATTGGATGTAAATTTACAAAATGGATCAACATTTGAGCTTTCGAAATATTTTTAATTACAAACCCATAAATACTTGTGAAATTCTTAAAATGTTCACAAATCAATTAAAAATGTTAAAATCATTAATTTTAAGATCAAATTTATGGAATTCGGGAAAAAAAAATTTTTTGTTCTGATTTTCCCCATTTTTCCTTACATATCCTTTAGATTTTTGATGAAAATTCCATAAAAAAAAACATATCTTTTAAATTACTGGACCATTATTCGGAAAACTTTTTTTGTCTAGTTCGCTACTTCAAATATCTATCGGGAAAAAATTTAAAATTGAAAAAAAAGTGAGAATTTTTTATATAAAACTAATTACAAAAACAACATATCAGTAAAAGATTTTTTAAAAATCGGATGATCGCAATTTAGCCTCGAAATTACACCCAAATTAAAGCTGAGGCTTCTACGATCCGAACGATATAAAGATATTAGATCTATCTTGTCGTTAGGTATTTTTTAAAAATGTTTCAAATTGAAATTTAATTCTTAGATCTGAATTTATGCCGTTTTCAGGCGATCCATATAGTAAATGTGTAGAAATACTCTGGGAGGACAAATACAAATTACTGGAAATATTCACACATAATAGGCGGCCATCATTTTTGATCATTTTTGGGAGAAGGCAGTTTTGTATGGAAGAACAATAGCTTTCACTTAGCGCATAACTGCGCAATAATGTGATGTGATCTCAAAATTCGTATAGACAGCAATGTGCCTTCCTCTTTTAGTATTTCGAATTCAATGTCTCTTGCAAGAATTAAAAAGTCCTTCTGCAAACTATAGTAGATATATGAAAAATCTTATTCTTGAAATATATTTTAATTAACTTTTCTGTATTTTTTAACTTACGAAAACACTTGTCTCCAAAGTAATTCATATTCCCTGTTTGTTATACATATAATTATGTATAATTTTTCATTTACCCGGGGCAATAAATAGTCATTCTCTCATTTCACTTGTTCGTGTTAAAAAAGTTTTATTTTTCTATGCTAAAAAGTTGTCAATCGAAATTTATAAGAAAAAATTGACTTTTCTTTTTGATTGATATTTGAATCATATAGGTAGATATGTCCAAAAAAAACCAACCTTAGAGAAAAAATAATTTCCACGCGAAATATTATCCAGATCAAGTTACGAATGAAAATAATTTATGGTTTTATGAATGGAAAGGAATTATAATGTAGAATATACCAAAGATTTCTTAAAGCCAAAAGATTATCAAAATCACCGCCGTCGTTCAACAAATTTTAAAAATTGTTAATAAAACATTCAAAACAAATTAATAACAACAAAATTTAACACTTTCTATACACATTCAAAAATAAAATCGGCTCAATTATGCTTTCGACAGATTTTCTTTACAAAATATCTCCTAAGTATAGCAAAGAACGAAATATCAAAAATTATGGAAAAAAATACATAAGGACTCATACGGGTATATTATAATTGGTGTAGCCAACTGTTTCCTTCCTTACTGGTTTTAATTTCTGTTTGTGATGATTTTGATGTTTGCGGGTGGGTCACTTTTCTCATAGAAACTTTTCCCCACTCTACTTAATTGTATCTATATTAACAACATAATGCAAACATTACATAATAGTGTCTGGTAAATACACAGACCTAGTTTTAGTTGTCGTAGCTCGAAATTCGTACCAAACCAAAAGGGAATCATATTTTCCCATTAGGAATTAGGAGTTCAAGTTTATGATATAAAACAAAAACAAATAGTAGTGGCTGCACCGCAATGTACAAAATTGGGACAGTTATGTTTATCTTTATATATATTTATGCGTTTGTCCCAAATACAAAATACTCACCTTGGGAAGAAAACTAAAGCTCCATTATATGGAAAAATAAAAGTCAAATATTACACAATTAGGTTACTATTTAAAGGGTGTTAACGACTTTATAATTTTTTATTTAAATACCACCCAACCCCCGATCGCTTTTCCAATTTTCCATCGGTCGATTCTGATAGATATGTAAAGCAGCTAATTCGAGAAAAAAAGTTCTCCAAACAATGGTCCAGTAGTTTAGGAGATATAATTTTTTTTAAGAAACATTCATCGAAAATCTTCAAGGGAAAATTGGGAAAGTCTGAACAAAAAAAAAATTCTTTCCCAAATTCCCTAAATTTGATCTTAAAATTAATAATTTTAACATTTTTAATTGATTTGTGAACATTTTCAGTAATTTGTGTTGGTTTTTCCATACATTTACAATAGAAACGCCTGAAAAGGGCTTAAATTCCTATCTAAAAATGAAATTTCATTTTGAAATATTTAAAATAAATACTTAACGACGAGATAGACTTAACATATATCTATCGTTGGATTCGCACAAGCCTCAGCTTTAATTTGCATAAAATTTCGAAGTTAACGTCCAATCCTCCGATTTTTTAAAAATCTTTTACTGATGCGAAGTTTTCGGAATTAGTTTTTTAGAAAGAAATATGCAAAACTAGTAAAATTCATTTTTATTTCCAGAAATATTTTATTGATCCGCACAAATCGGACATTTTTGAATATCTTTAGGGCTTCCTCAAAAGTACCTACTCATTTATGATAAAATTTTATATAAGTTATAGACCGCAGAGTGTCCATAGACATATAGAAATGGAGGGATGAGACCAAAAATAGCGAGATTACAAATTTTATCTATTTTTATTGAACGCTACTGTATATTCGACTCTTCCTTTGTCAGCCTCTGTGTATAAAATATGGTCATGGTATTTACCAAACATTTAGGAGCGGGCTATACATTATATGAGCTTTTAAACACGTACATCGTACACGTGCAAGCAATTGCTGACGACATACATACATTTATCGTTCTGTAGGATAATTGAAAGAAAATATAACAAACTGAGAAGACGCTTGACAGAGGGATGGTTTTGAAACAAAAAAAACAAAAAAAAAAAAAACAAAAATCGATTCTCACAGGGGGTCTGATTTTTAACCGTTTTCTAGTTGGACAGACATATGTATGACTAATGGTTACCGTATCCTCTTCTTTTTCTGAAGAAGATCGTACCCTAGTGTACTTAACTCTAGTTATGATATGGGAGTTGAAGTCTATTTGACGTATAATTATACAGAATTTTTTTGGACAACATATTTTAGTTGAGATATTTCCATATTAGGATTTTTGAGTCGATTCTTAAAAAAAAAAACGAAGTGACACAAATTTTTCTAAGACTTTATGGCAAAAGAAATCAAGTTTTTATAGCCTAATTTGTTTTAAGTTATCTTATTTAGTGTGCGTGCACATGAATACGATACATAACTCAAAAAGAAGTTCAGGATTTAATAACATTACAATATGTCATCATAAATTTCATACTCTGTTAGTTTCTTACTACATTTATCCAATTTATCGCTCATTTATAAATAAAGTAATGTCTGACATGAACATAAACAGAATTTTTGATATACACAATTTTCATTTCATCCAATTACCTTATACCTAATAATATACCACATGTGACATATCGATGTCAATGTTAAAAGAGGCTAATCTTAGAAAGTTTCGTTCTATATACTTAAATTGAGATAAAGTGACTTCAAAATGAGTTAACATAAAATGATTAAAAAGAGGCTCTGTTTCATCAAACCAAACAGCCCTTAGGAAATTAACATTTAATTTCGCTTCAAGTGCGTGTATGTTGAAAACTAATCCTTTATACACATAAGTTATATGTACAAAGTACAAGTACATAGTTCATGTATGTACTGTTAAACTGCAAACTATGAATTGTTGTCGTTACACAAAGATTGAAACCTTTACACAGTTGTTTAGAGTTTAGAGGCGAAAATTTGTTTACTACCATTTTGATTGCGTCACGCATTATTATATCGACAAGTCGAAATTACAGTGAGGGGGACTGTGTATGGATTCGTTCGAAAAAAGTGACGATTTGAATGAAAGAAGGCAAACTTTAATTTACAAGTTTTGCATTCCAAATTTAATTTTTAATAAAAAATGGACATGAAAATACACCAGAAAACCATTTTTAATTACAAAACTTTCATTATTAATTCTAATACTACTCTTAAAGAAAATCTCTCATTAGTTAACAAATTATGTGTTTGCTGCACTGTGACACGAAATTATTGACATAAACTTTATTGTAGAACGTTTATGTCAATAATCTCATTAGTTCTTTTTTGAATATCAGTAAAACAATTGTGAGTCCTCACTGCTGTTCACTGTTACTCACTGTAGTCGAAATAAATGCGACCTCCCACCTAGTTTTTAGATTTTAAATAATTCTAATTAAAAGAGAATTTCTAAATAATATTTTGCAATTCGATTCAACTTTAAGTTACTTACTTATTTTGTGCGTGCTACACAGTACCAGGTATCCTTCCAATAACACGGTAGATAGATTCCAAAATAAATATTTTATACGAAATCGTGTTATAGGAGATTAAGAGCAAGTAAATATATATTCGCTATTTTCTTATCGGGTTAAAGTGAAATCGTACCACACAGTTTACCGTGTTATACGAGAATTTCTGGGAATTTTCTGTTCATGTTAGAGTGAAATCGTGGATACCGTGTGATGACAAAAACATTTCTATGTTCCTATAAGACCTACTAGACCTTTTATTCGAGTACGGTTTTTTCGGGGAAACACTGTAGTGTATGTACATAGGTATGTTGTAATAGTGTAAATAAATACCGTTGAAAGTAATGTCTTTTTTTAGAAAATGAACATATTTAACGTCGACATACTACCTATGTAGATATGTTATTTACGGCAATTTAATTTCCTACATAAACCTTTTACGTCAATGATTCGAAATAGAATTGGTAATGGAGATTTAATGGAATAAATAAAAAAAACCCTAAGTGTGGCCATTTTTTATTAACACATTTAGTAAGAGAACTACTATTCATTGTTAATCAAGAAGTCTATAATAGTTTCTTTATTTTTATGGATGATATTCATTGATATAATGAAGTCTAACAGAAAATTACTTAGTATAAATCTTCGCCCCTTCTAGAAAACAGTAAATAAATTCACTTAACTACATGATAACCGTTTTTCACAGCCAACAACCAACAAAATATTATTTTTAGTTTTACTCAATATACCATTTTTTCTTTTTTTTTTTTTTGGTTTTTTTTTCAAATTTGATTAATGCGGTAATATATAAAGTTTGATTTTGTTCATTGTTTTCGGCAATGAAATTACAGACAGCCGCAAGGGTGGTGAAAATAAATCTTTTATAGGCATTCATGTGGTTCCAAGTTACTTAATGTGTTATTATATTTATTTATTTTTGAAATGACTGTTGATTATTTTCTTTGAAAATTTACTCAAATTATTATTATTGTATTTTCTTAGTAGTAGAGCTAATGTAATAATAAGATTCATATTCATATAAGATACATAGTTACATATGTAAACTAAATGTTAATATAATTCAAATGAAATAAAACAAGGATGAGTGTAATAGGGAAATGTATGTAGGTAAGGTAAGTGTTATTGTCAAAGAGGAAACAATACAAAGGAAGTGTACGTGTACGATCTCCTTTATATTGTTTCCTCTTTGATGCACCAGAATATATTTAGAGTCACCTCGTTCTATTCCATTCAGAATTTTACAAAAATTTTCATTGAAAAATGAAAACATCCAAGAAATGGGGTGCCTCATTTTTCTATTATTACCCAGAATCAAAAAATTATTTGTCAATAGTAGTACACTTATTTGTTGATCTCTACATCAATCTAAGAGACAAGAAAATTCGTAACAGTCGAAAGCTTAGACATACAGCGACACTGAAGCGGATATGAAGTGATTTTGCTGCCGTCCTTGGGATATGCAAAAAACAAAAAATATGCCGAAAATTATACGAAAAGATGTCAAGCAATAATTGACAGCAATGACGGCTGGACGCCATACTGATATGTGCGTAAAAGGTTTTAATGGAATTATGAGGCCCTAAACCTCATTTTTAAAATTTTGTTGGCGAGAGAAAAATCAAAATATTTTTACACAGCATTATATGGGCAAAACCATATTTTTTCGTGGAATTTTGTAAATTAATGATAATATCCCAAATATCCCAAAAATTACCAGATTTCAAAAAAAAAATCATTTTTGAAAAAATTGCTGTCAGGGCCTTTTGTCAAATACGAAATAACCATCGAAATGCAAATTGACAAAATTTTCAAAAAAAAATCGCCAAAATCTGTTAATTTTGCTGTAATGTATTTTGTAAAATTAAGCTTAAACATACTTAACTTTTTTATCAGTCAATAGTTTTTAAAAATGGTTAAATTTATTTTCAAAATTTTGTTGAATAAAAATCTGTTTGATAAATTTTATTTGGATTCCAACACGAGATCTTTTCCAATCGCCATTCTAGAGTCCTGTAAGACTTAACCACTGATTCATCGACCCGGTTAGTACATAGGTATTCATCTAGCATCTACATATCTTACATAACATTTTTCTGTATTAATGTAGCATGAAATTAAACTATTGTTTTTCCCATGTCAAACTGAGACTTAAATCTAAATGACAATACCTACATACACGCATACATATAAACACAAAAGATACAATTCAGGACATTTATATCGCACCAAGTAAATATTAATGCTCGAATCAACTTTGAAAATACATTTTATTATTTTATTGTTGTCAGCCAGGCTTGGTCCTTGAGCGTATATCGAAAATTTTTAAAAAAGAATATTTATTTTCACATTAAAAATGACACAACACTGTTTTCCAATTTACATACACAGAGAGAAACTATTTACTATTTATAAGCAAACAAATGGTAAATTCAATTATATGATAACTAAATACTTTTATTATTGTTTTCTAAAATTGATATTTAAATTTTCTAGATTTTGCATTAAAACAGGATGATATGCAGCCAGATCATTTAAAAGAAATCAATTAGAGTATAGTTGCATTACTTGGATTTTGAGACTTATGAATATAAAAAAGTTTGTTTCTTTTTGCTATTACATATTTTTTGTTGATATATTGAGCCGAATGAATAAAAAATTTAGTAAATCCTTTGACTGACCATTAAAAGCAATTTCAGAACAAATTTGTGAATAAAGCAACATTTTCCAGTAGGTAATATTTACCTAAATATTGTTAAATAATACACATTGACAAGTTAATATTTTTAGCGGAAAAATGCAACACTTAAAGTTGTTCCCTTTTGCTCGCTATTTCAATGACATTTAATATTTATACATTTAAGATAATGTCAGTTCTTATAACACAATTGAGATAATGCCAGTTATAATACTGTTTTTTTTAAGTGGAATCCAACCACCCAGCCTCAGGTTCAATAAATCATACTCGATGTTTGTACGTATATTTTGTTTCAGTTGTGTCATTCCACTCTAATGGTAACCACTCTCACCACCCCACATGCCATTTTGTCCATTAAGTATTTGCTTTAAAAACAAACTTCATTTCTTTCCGTGTAGGTACTTTGCTGAAATCGATGTATGTACATTATGATAATTATGTATTGTATTATATAGAAAGTGTCCTTAAAATTTTTTTTACAAATTAAACTGTAAATTTATTGTTTACAGTGGAGGCCGTTTATTGTGATCACTATACGGCCTGTAACTTTTGATAACAATAACCAGGCGGATAACATTCGCTTTTCTTAAAGTAACAAATCTGTACGTTTTTTCTTTTCTGCTGTCATGATGATAATAAAGGATAATTTATAATGAACTTTATGTGTGCATACTGTATAGTAGGGTGGATCACGATTTAAAAACTTTGCCAAAGTCCTGGGGGCGGAAAACTTGTATTATTGCCTAAAAATCTTAAGTTTAAAATTTCGTCCAAAAAAAAATTATATTTGATGGTCCCGCGATCCGTTCAAAGGTCAAAAATTGGTAGATTTTTCAGTTTTTGACTTATAACTCTTCAACGAACAATTTTAGCTGAATTTAAAGTTTTCCGCCCCCCAGGACTTTGACAAATCTCAAATCCAAAAATCTCCATACAAAAATAATCCACCCTACTTCCTATAAATCAATCATTCAGCTCAACAGATCATAAAATTTAATTTGACAAATCACAACAGGATACGCTGATCATTTTGTATGTAATGAGAATGACAACAAATAACAATTATGCACTATTGACTATTGACACTACAGATGGGGAGATGTTTCTTACATTCAATTGCCATCTAAAGATTAAGTTGAGAATTACTGTATAGCGGCATGCGGCATAATTATCAAAATTAATAACAACAGCCGAACCATATGATTATAATAAGGGGATTGTTTTTAAGTAATTCGATTTTGGGACCGACTAATTGCAATAAAATTATCCGTGTTTATAATATCCGGCTTCCACTATGTATTTATATACTTATACATATATATATACCGATATATACCTACACAATAATATTATGTAGGCATGTATAGATCACTTTCTCCCTACACAATATTTTTCATCCATATACTTATATTAAATTTCAATATATCAAACATTTCTGTATTTATACAGTGAACTTCCTGTACTGAAATAAAAGAAGACGCCGGGAGACATAGTGAGGGATATATACATTATATAATATTAAACGGGTATTGTATGAAAATCAAACAATTGATATTAAATTGATGATTGGCTAAGTACCTATCATTTGGGATTATAAAAAATAAAATATCAATTTATTTAAAAGTTTATTTAAGAAAAGGGAATTTTTGCTTCACAAACAGAGTTCATCTTATTTCAAATACAATATACAGTCATCCTCATCACTGAGAGAGAGAGAGAGAGAGAGAGAAAAAAACTGCCTGGACGTTGTATTCGCAACAGGGACATATTATTGTACCATTTTCAAGAGGATGGATAAAACAAGATTAAAGAAATTGCGAAACAAAGTTTCACGATCTACCGTTATGGCGTTGCAATTGATTTTATGTCATTTCTAGTGTTTTTAATCATTTGTATTCAATTTACCTAATTAAGTATATTTGATGTACAGTAAAAATAGTTAAGGACAAAGTAATAGATAAGAAATATGTACTGATACAGGTCGGGTATATTATAATCGGCGTAGCCAATTATTTTTTCTTTACTAACACGGATTAAATGTCGTGCAATTATGGCAAATATTATAAAACGGCTATACCGGAAAATCAAACAAGTTAACGCAAACACTGTAAGTTCCGGCCATTACCGTGCCATAATCATAGTCTCCATAGGACTCCATAAGACTCCATAAGTATATCAAATGAAAAAGGATATCTATATATGGTGAAAATAATTAATCCAGAGTAAAAGCAAATATATATGTACATAGTTGTAAGGTAATTAAAGAAAACTTCAAAGATTTCTAATTTCTTTTGTTGAATTTTCCTACATTTCTGATTTTAGAAGGGATGGATAGAAAATCAACTATTTATTATAAATGCCTTTTGTTATGGTTCTGTTGACTTAGGCAAAGTAATTGTTTGATGTTAAAAGTACGAAGTTGATCATTTCTAAACATTAGAAATAAATGTGGTCCTGGAGTCGGAGAATTTATATTTAATATATATAGATTACAATGGATTGTATTTTTGACTGTTGTAAATATATATTTCTATTATGTATAGCGTAGCAAAATAAGTTTTCGAGGCCCAGAGGCCGAAGGAAAAGTAAAAGTCTAATTAAAATTATATTTGTCAGCTAGAAGGTATTTTACTTGGGCAATTATTTGCTACCGAAAGAGGGTTATTGATGACCAAGAATATTTTGTTTTAACATAAATAAAGTAATTGAGAACCTGTAGATTTTGTAAACAAAATTAATTTTTAGACTTATTGAAGTTACAATACTAAATTGAATATTTATAAAAGATATAGCAAATTTTTTATTATTAATTATTAGATAGCGACTAGGTGCTAAGACTTATGGTTTTCACAGAGAATAATGAAGTTGTCTGTTAAATAAACAAAAACTATTTAAAAAAAAATTGTAAAAATTGTTTTCTATTATTTTTTTTAATCGATTTTTCCCGATTTCTTAGAATGTCTAGTGGCCGACTATTATTTTTGATTGCCGTATCCACAACATTACTGTGTGAATCGCTTACACAAGGTGGACCTGCTCGATCACTAGCATTGGCCGCCGCTAGATCGGCATCGAAAATTCCTCGATCGATTAGAGCACCATTTCGTAATACAGAAATGATGACCGCTCGAGGATTTGGCAAACGGAGTCAACTATCTAAGTTTAAAGAAAGTAAGATTTTTAAACTTTATTTGATTAATTGATTTTTTTATTTTTATACCCGTATGACGTCAATCAAAGGGTATTATAACTTTGATACAGAGTTTGTAATACATCTTAATAATCATCGTAGAAAAAATCGTCTCTTTGTCATGAAATTTTAAGTCGAAATACGTATTTTCATCCGTGATTAAAAATCGGACAAGGTGTAGAGAGGGCAATTTTGATATAAACCATCCATTTACTCGAAATATAGTCGGAATGTAGAAAAAATGAATATGACAATTATAGAGAATACAAAAATGAAGATTTCATTCATAGACCAAAAAGTTCCACGACCTACCGTTATGGCGCTGCATTCAATTTTATGTAATTTGTAGGGGTTTTTTTTTATTCAATATAAATAATTTTTGTACAAAAATAAGGACAAATAAATACTCATACGGGTATTATAATCGACATAGCCTTTCATTCTTTCCCACAGGTTATTAAATAATTTAATGTTTTATAGGTGAAATGCCATGGAGTTTTGGAAAAAGGGAAACCCAATTCTTACACGAAATTAATAGTGGTGCTGATACATTAGATGACATTTTTAATGGGCAATCAAATGAAAAGTAAGTAAATGATCTAACTCGCATTTACCCAATGTAGTAGATATATTTAAGATGTTCAAATTAATGATGGTGATGATCTGATGATAGAGAGTGTTTAAAAAAATATTCTAGACCATACCACATACTTAAACCTACTTGACCTAAGCCTTAAATGTAAATTATAAGAATACGATTGTAGTTATTTATAAAAAAGAGCGAAAACATTTAATTTTAATATTGTTCAATGTAATTGAAATACCTTGCTAAACGACCGAAACAATTTAATTATTTATTTTTTAAGCGCCCGTAAATTGTAAAAAAATGAAATGAAATAGAAAAGAAAAAACCATTGCCCGTGTCTTTTAGCGACAAAAAGTAATACAAAGTTTTGCATTCTCTTTTTAATTCTTATTCTTTTATAAATTAAACTAATTTGAATTTTATTATATACCAACAGCTTTCCAATTGATTGGTTGGCAAACGAAATGGCATCAAATCCTTCACTGGCTCATGCAATTCTTGAACGGTTCGTCGATCTCAACAAAGACAATGAAATCTCTGGACGTGAATTATTAACGGTACCTACTATAGAGAGCAATGATATTTTTTAAGTTAAAAAGAATTAAAAACAAAAATCCAATTAGTTTTTTTTGTTTTTTTGTAGATTTATATTTTTTAGTTGAAAAATTAAAACATGTAAGATATCAAAACAATTCTAGCACTTGTATATCATAAGAATTTTATTTCACAAGTAAATTAAATTAAAAAAGAAAAAAAAATGTAAAAAATGAAAAAAACTTAAACTTATCTCAATTGCTTTAAATAAAGTAAATAATATCTACTAAATAATTAATTAAAAAAACAACCCACTATACTTAAAAACTATGACTATCGCATACACAAATTATCGAAATGAATATCCATGGCTGGAGTATATTCATTTTGATAAGTGGAGGCATACCCTTTTTATTATGTAAATGTATAATATATTAAAAATATATAAAATAAAAACCAAATAAATTCTTAAATAAAATTTGTTAATTGTACATTTGAATATAAATAAAATGAAAAACATACAAACTTGCAATTTATTATTTTAATCAATTTTTAATTTATTGCTTCCACACTTTAAAAAATGTTGGTATAAGTGAAAGCTATACATTATTTCCACACAAAACTACCATTCCCCATCAACCTGTATCCTTTGCCCACACAAGCACAAACACACTGAAATCTAAGGGAATGCCATAAAGTCGCTAAACGAAAAGAAAAATTCAATGTAAGGATAAATCTCTGAAATTTGGAAAATTCTTATCTTAATCATACGTCTTCAAACAACTTTCTTTCAATAAAATTCATCAACACCATATGGAGATTGTTGGCTTAGTCACAAGGCATTCTATATTTATACCCGTATGATGTTAATCGAAGAGTATTATAACTTTGGTACGGAGTTTGTAACGCCCCTTAATACTCATCATAGAAAAAAAAAATTCAACACCATTGTCTTTCTCGCGAAATTCTAAGTCGAAATATGCATGTCCGTTCGTCCGTCTGTCCGTGATCAAGATTCCGGCCAAACGGCTGAATCTAGAAAGCTGAAATTTTGAGTAAGATCCTTATTGTTTTTGGAGCAAATCGGACAAGGGGAGGCTGTGGTACAGTGTTCACATAATTTTGATATAAACCATTCATTTACTCGAAAGGTAGTCAAAATATAGAAAAAATAAATATAACAACAATTATAGAGAATACAAAAATGAAGATTTCTTTTATAGATCAAAAAGTTGTACGACCTAGCGTTATGGCGCTGCAATCAATTTTA